>JAJPUD010006184.1:45275-136869 GCA_023553655.1 Myrmecobius fasciatus
AAAAAAAGGTTTTTTTTGCAAAGGTCAATGTTGAAAGGTCACTCATATGTTTTGCAAATAAAAAGCTTTATTAAAAAAAGTATTTCTTTGTGTCCTTTATCAAGCTACTGACTGCTTTCATAATTTTTCTGCAATACTCATTTATTTTTCCCAATTTTTCTTTATCTTTTTATTAAGTTTTTTATTCCTTCTCCAGCTCTTTCTGGAATTCTTCTTGGGCTTGTGTCCAATTTATACTTTTTTTTTTTGCAGTTTTGTTTATAGCTGTTTTGACATAGATGTCTTCTGAGTTTGTTTCCATCTTCTCTGTCACCATAGCAGATTTTTTGTTTAGGTTCTTTTTTTCTTGTCTGCCCACTTTTTTCATCTACTTTTTGACTTTTTACTTTGTGTTAAACTTGGGATCTTATACCAAAGGTAGGTGAAAAGAGCAGTTACTCAAGCTTCATGTTTTTCAGGCGACTGTTTTCAGAGATAGTTCTGAGTAATTTTGTACTGTTTCTAAGGAGATATGATCCTAGAAGACCACACCATAGGCTGGGAGTCGTCATTGTGCTCCTGGTCGATGGTGTGGTCTTTCCCTGGGAAGAGACCTTGATCTCCTGCAGTTGTAAGTTCTGGCCTTCCTCTTAATTCTGGAATTGTAAACAAATTCTCCACTTTCCTGTAGCCACAAACCCAGTATGATTTTCTTCCTGAGAACATGAGCCCTGCTCCCTTGTGAGAGATCACAAGCACTCTTTGCCACCCTAGAATTGGGAATCTGCTCCCAGGAGCCCAAAATATTATTGTTCCCTTTGCCATCTGGGGACCACATGTGGGCGATGCAGCGATGTCCTGCACCCATTGTCGACAAAGGGCCTCCTAGAAACTCTTGCTGACCAGTCGGTCAGCCCCCTTGTTCTCTCTGGGCTGAGAGCTCTCAAAGTTGCTGCTGCTGTTGTTTCCAAGCCTGCTTCTGATGTTGTCTGCCTCCAGTCTGACTTCCACCGCATGGGAGGTGAAAGGCCTTTTCTAGCTTTTGGGGGCCTGGACAAATGCTTCACCCTAACCTTGTGGTGACTCTGCCGTAGGACATTATTTTTGAAGTTCTTGGGAGGGGAATGGTAGGAGAGTTCCACTGAGTGGCTACCTGTGCTCCACCATCTTGACTCTTCCCCTTTGAGACAATGAGAACAGATAAGAAGTCATGGGCTTAGAAGGCAGTGGGAGGGGGAGGAGAATGAATGGATTTTGTAGGGAGGAGAATGGGTCTATTCACATCATTTAATGAAAGCCTACTATGTGCAAGGCACTAAATTAACATAAAGAATAGATGAAGGCCAGCCATCCTGGACAGCAATTTGGAACTAGGCCCAAAGGGCCTCAAACTGGGCACTCCCTTCGACCCCACTGTGTCTCTATTGAGAGATCATAAAAAAGGGAAAGGGCCCCACATGTGCAAGAATGTTTGTGGCAGCCCTTTTTGTAGTGGCTAGAAAGTGGAAATTGAGTGGATGCCCATCCATTGGAAAGTGGCTGAATAAATGATGGTATATGAATGTTATGGAATATTATTCCTCTGTAAGAAACGACCAGCAGGACGATTTCAGAGAGGCCTGGAGAGACTTGCATGGACTGATGCTGAGTGAAACGAGCAGAACCAGGAGATCATTGTACACGCAAGAAGACTATACGATGATCAATTCTGATGCACATGGCTCCTTTCAACAGTGAGATGATTCCAATGGACTTCTGAAGGAAAGAGTTATCTGCATTCAGAGAAGGGACTGTGGGGACTGCATGCAGATCACAATATAATATTTGCATCTTTTTGTTCTTGTTTGCTTATTTTTTTCTTTCTAATTTTTTTCTCTTTTTTGATTTTTCTTATGCAGCACGATAAATGTGGAATTATGTATACAAGAATTGCACGTTTAACATAGATTTCATCACTTGCTATTTAGGGGAGGGAGAAGAGGGAAGTAAGGGAGAAAAACTTGGAACACAAGGTTTTGTAAGGGTGAAGGTTAAAAATATCTTTGCATGTATTTTGAAAATTAAAAGCTATTAAGATTAAGGAGGAATAAGAATCAGTGAGAACTGAAAAAAATAAAGTTCATAGAAGCTGCTTTGTCAAAGAGCTGAAAAGGTTTTTGAATAAATAAACTGCATGTTGATGCCTATAATATACATCAGAAAACACAATGGTTCAGTCATTGGTGGTAGAATATAAGCTCCTTGAGTAAAATGGTTATTTTCCCTTCAGCCCTTGGCACAATATCTTGAACATAGTACACACTAAAGACTTTTTAATTGACTTGAGTTACATTCTCAGTCTCTCCAGTGCCCTTCTTCCCCTAATACCAACAGATGGAAGAAATGCTGGGGAAGTGCCAGCTGACATATATCAATTTGATAAGGAGATATTTTATAGAAAGTGAAGGAACCTGCCATATTACCTTTGACTTATCCATGGTTATGCTTTTGGAAAGTCTTTTCTTTAGGACATTGGGACAAAGCCTAAGTAACAGTGGTACTTTATAGGTCAAAGGCCTAGAATAAAATCAACAGCTTCCTGAGTGCTAGTCTTTCCTTCTACATCATTGACATGATGGGAAATGTCATAACTTGTCATATCTCACGTATGGAAATCAAATCATTTGCATGCAAATATGGAATCACTGCATGGACCAACAGGCTCTGCCTGAACCTGGGAAAACACTGAGGACTATTTGGAAGTTTTAGAATTGCAGTGTCGGAATTAGATAGGTAGGGTATAAACAAACTCTAGCCCAAGTGGGAACAGTTATGTTGGTGGTGTTCTGCCTTGATAACTCATCAAAGGCAAGTTAAATGTCTCAAAAGTACCTTCTAATTGGTTCATTAAATGAAGATAATGCATATGATAGGGTTCTGCAGACAGTAAAGTGATTCTATAAATGTAAGATGAGATGATGTATTCATTTTTCTGCTTTTATAAGGCATCAAAACCAGGTTATCAAACCTGAAAGTGGCATAAGCATAATTTAATGGTCATATCAAAGGAGATAATGTGTATGAAAATGCTTGGTAAACTGCTTGGTTATACAAATGTAATATAACCCAGGGCATTCACCATTTTATTTATTGTTCTTAGAGTAAGCACAGGTAAATTCACATTTGCATTTCTGATACCTTTGCAAATACATGGATCTTTCAGCTGGGCTTGAAGTAGTTGTCCTTATTCCATTAATTTTGGTCTGTTCATTTGCAAATTATCACATGTCTTCCATGTATGATCTACAACTCCCACAAATGCAAATACTTTCTATTAATGATGTTTTAGTTAAAGAAGCAATCTTAGCTTTGTCAGCATCTCATGGTCAGTTAGGTGGTCTGCTCATCTATAAATGAGTTAAAAAGAAAAGATTTCAATGGATTTAACCAAAGCATCATGATATAATAAAGAGGCCAATGGAATACAAAACCAGAAAACCTGTGTTCTCATCTTGACTCTACCACTTATTAGCTGTGAGCATGAAGGAAGAATCCTGAAAGTCCTTCTTGTGATTGCTTCCCAAGCAACTCCTAGGGTTATACTGGGAGTAGGAAGAACGTCTGTTGCAAACATTTAGAACCAGTGGTGTCCTAGAGCCAGTTCAAACCAGCCTGTAAGCACTGAGTTTTTAAATTTTCTGTATGACCATTTACACCTCAGGAATCGATGCTTTCTACAAATCAAGGCTTGATGATTTATTGTTTTGGATTTGATTATATGGATTTGAAGACAATGATGGAGACAATGTTAATAATTCAGATTAAACTTAAAAGGATCTTGTACACAATTTTGCCAACCCCCTGTCTGTCTCTCTATGATGAAGTGGGTTGGACAAATGACTCATCATATTTTTTTTTCTGTGTTTCTCCATCGAGATTCAGCCTTTTGCAATTTGGAGATCTGTTTTAAAGGATTTTGCAGTGGGGAGCTTGACTGTACTGCTTTCTACAACTCTGTGATCTTGGCTCTGCCCCACCAGTAATATTCTGCAGCTCTAAATATGTATATGTCATGACTCAAGGATATAGCATCACTAGAAGTATATTGTATTGAAATTATGGATCTTTTTATGTGAAGGAGAATAGAACCATGAAAGATATTGAACAGTTTCCTAAAAGTGATTCTTTTTACTCACTTTTTCTTCAATTTGGGCTAAATATGGTCACTAGGACTGTCTCTTCAAGATGACATTATGGACTGCCTATGCCTTAGCATAACATAGACTGGACAATCAGCAATATTTATGTACTTGTTTTTTTCTAGGAAAATTGCTAGAAACCTTTTGGGAACATGGATTTCATTAAAGAATTAAAGTTGAGTTCTACCCAAATGAAAATGTTAAAGTGTATGGTGAACATGAATAAACTACAATCACCAAAAACAAATGGTGGAAAAGAATAGTTCCACATCATTATATATTCAAAAGTGTCAGGAGCTGAAATTTCCCCTAGTGCGTAAGTTTTATTTTATGCTTAAGGAAACTGAGGCCCAAACTAGTTAAATGACTACTCTCACTACTGCACCATTATTAAATGAAGCACTAAACTTACCTAGGAAAATCTGGAAGACAGGATCATAGGAGGGGGCTTATGTTATCTGGTTCAGCTCCCTAATTTAACAGATAATATGGCTTAAAAGGTTGGATAATTTAGGCGTGATTACAGAGTTAGCCGTGGCAGAGCTAAGCTGTTGACCCCACACTCTCTGTTCTCTAAATCCAGAATCTTTTCTATTAATTGTAGATGTAACCAGAGAAATACACGACGACCAGAGAAGATGTGAAGGGCTCTATGAAGAACTGAGGCAATGTCTCCATTCTCCACGGGTAGCCCCAAGTTCTGGCTGAAAGTCTGAGGGTGGGAAGTGCCCTGTGCCGAAGGATGGATGAGAAGTGCAGAAGGAGTGAGCATAGAATGGATCCTGGCCTGCTCTGTGGGAAGAATATTCATGTCACTGAGATCCAAACCAGTCCAAGAATCAGAACTTTATATGTAAAAGGGCTGTGTGATGGCGTTCGTGGCTTGTGGCAATCGACACATAATGTGTTTGTGACCCATGAGCTTCTAGTACAGATGACAAAGTGTTCAATACATGGCCCACAGTGCATTACAACATGGGGTTATTATTTACGCCTAATTCATCCAACAAACATCTCTCCTATGAGCAAGAAAAATGATATGTGCTTAAGACATTATCCCTCCTCTCAAGGAGGTTGGAGAGAATGCAAGGCAAGGGGAGGCCACAAAAAGGACCACTCCATAAGGCAAAGTGATGAATGTGCATGAGCCAACTCCACATTTAGTACACATGCTAATAAACAGGAATACACAGCAGAAGGCAAACTGAGGAACTGAGTTCTAATTCTACCTCTTAGGGATATAACTTGTGTGGCCTTGAGCAAATTCCTTGGCCTACCTAGACTTCAGTATCCTCATCTGTAAAATGAAGAGGTTGAATAGATGGCCTCTAAAGTCTTTAGGAGATGCAAGAGTTTCTGTGAACCTATAAGGGTGGCTCAAAACCTATGGATCATGCCTTCTAAGGTTGGAGAAAATGATTTGAAAATGATGAGTGCAGAGGGGAAAAAGAGCTGACCATGTTAGTTAGCTTTAAATAAAATACAAGTACCATAATGAGGAATGAGACTGGACCAGAGGGCAGAACCAGCCATAGAAAATGGAAATTGAACAGATGTATATTTTGGCTTGATACAAGAAGAAAAATATATTGAACTGCACCAAAGTGAAATGGTTTTCTTTTTCTTTTTTCAGGGGATAGTGGGTTCCTTTTCAGTGGATGTTTTTAAACAAAGACTAATTGAACACCTTTTAAATTTATCATACTAGGGGGTCTTGTCTGAGTATGGTTCAGAGCAGATGGACTCTGGGCTCCCTTCCAATCCTGAATGTATGATGCTACAAAGAACACATGGGTTAACATAAACGTCACATCAGATGGATCAGAAGATCGGGAAGGCCTTCAAAAAATGGATGGCATTTTGTCTGAGTCTACAAAGATGGCTAGAACCCTGCCACACCTAGAACTAGGGCGGTGACAGGAATGTAAGAGAGGAGAAATTTTGCATGTCAAGTCCAAAAGGCAGGAAAGCCTTTGGGGGACAGTGACTAATGTGGCTTGTACAAAATGCAGGCTATGGAGAAATAGGAAAAAAAAAAAAAAGACTGAAAAAGAGTCTGTGTACAGCTCATAAATTGGCCAAGGATACAAATCAGGGCTATATTTGTTATCTTACTGGTTACCTTGACTTAAGAAAGTGAGTGAAAATGTATTGAGAGATGAAACTCAGAAGTGGGCTTACATAAAGGTTTCTGTTTTTCAAGAAGGCTTTGCCCAGTAATTGCACTCCCCAGCTCTAGTACAATGCTTTTATTCACATATGAGAAAACTGAGGCTGAAAGAACTTAAGTGAAAGTTTAAGTTGGTATTTTTATTGATTTTTTGACCAAATCTGTTTGTCATTGTTTTAAGGAACTCCAAGGAGGGATTCTATCAATGCAAATCCAAATTTGCTCTGCATGGGATCCCATTAGAACCCGAGGCACGGAGAGGCTATTTTCGTACACCCAGCAGACATCAGAAGGACTGAAAGGCAGGTATTTCTGTCTCTTTCTCCACAAGGGTCTCACTGCTTCTCAGTGCAAGAGGACATCAGTGATAAGTGATAGAATCAGCACCTGAACTCAGGTTTTCTGACTCCTAGCCTAAGTCTTTTCAGATCCCTGCTAATCAAAGTGCGGCAGATAGCATCATGGAGTCACACAATTTCAGAAGTGGGAGAGATGCCATGGATTCCAGAAGACGAACTCTATGGAGACCTTCCTGACAAATGGAGATCTCCGCTGAGGAGGAGCCCCCAATCATATGGTGAGGAGGGTGGGGTCTTACCCGGGGTATCCGATGATGACAATTTGGCTAGTTACCACTCCTGCTATTAAGGAGTCTTCAATTTCCTTACCTGCAAAAGGGGGATTGAACTAGGGGATCTCTTAGATGTCTTTCAGATAAAAATCCTTATAATCTTAATGAATCCCAAAGTCATAGAGTACAATAGAAAACACTGACCTTAGAGAACCTGGGTTCAAATTCTCTCTCTGATACTTACCGCCTGAGTGATCTGGACCAAATCCCTTAAACTCTTCCATTTCTTTTCTTTTCTTTTTTGTAATATGAAGAGTTTGGAGCAGATATGCTTTGATCATATCATCTTATCTATAGAATCCTGGGCAAATCCCTTCCAATCTTGGTCATCAGCTTTTCTCATTGCAAAATGAAGGGGTGGGATTAGATGGTTTCTGAGGTCCCCTCTAGCTTTTGATTTTCAAAGACAATCCTGTGATGTGCAAAACACTGTCCTAGGTTTCCAGAATGTGTTTCCTTCTATCAAAGCTAAATTTGCTCTCTGCAACAAATCTTCATGCCTCCTGGCTCTTCCTTCTGGGGCCAAAGGAACAACCCTTTGCCCTTTTCCAGTATGAATGGTTTTTCAGGCTGGAGGCCAGATCTCCCCCTCCCCCTGTCCTGCTGCCCTTCTCCCTCCTAAGTCAGCCTCCCCCACTCTTTCCTCTAATCTGTTCCTGACCTGGACTCAATTCCTCTCAACATTCTTTGCCACGTGCCTCTTGTAAATGCGCTCTCCTCTGTCAACGTCCTTCCTGAAACGTGTGCTCAGAATGGGACACACACAGTGCTGAGCATGTGGCTGACAGAGACAAAGTGCAGGAGAGTTATCAGCTTCCTCCTTCTGGCCTGACCCTGAGCCTTGCTCAGTGTAGACTCCAGTTGTGGAGATTTGGGGGAGAGGAGGCTGCATGACTGACATATTGAGCTTAAAATTCACAAAACCCCAGCATCTTTTAGGGGAAGCTGGATGGGGCCACAGAGAGCTGGAACGAGTCAGGAAGAACTGAGTTCAGATCTGGTCTCAGACACTCAGCAGCTAGATGACTTTGGATGAATCATTTAGTCTCTTTCTGCTTCAATTTATTCAGCTTTAAAATTCAGGTCACAATCACACCGGTGACCCAGGGTTTTTATGAGGAGAAAGTGATACAGTATTTGTTAACCACGAGGTGCTACAGAAATACTAACTGTGATTAGTATCATGAGGATGAGGATGGTGAGGATGATGATCTTTGTCACCAAACTGCTGTCTAGTCATGCTATGCTGTCTGCATGTATTTGTTTTTAACTCCTTTGTAGAAGTTTTTCATTTCTCTCAATTTAGTTTTATCTTAATAGATTTGGTCCATTCTTCAGGCTGTTACTATCTCATTAGACTGTGATTGGGATCCGAGGAATTACCTCTTTTCACAAGGTTGCTTCACTATTCAGGGTGGGAAGAAATGATGCTTTCATCAGGGTGTTTACAATAGGAAAAAAATAATAAAAGCTGATACTTTTATTTCAATCTCAATGTTCAAATCTCAAATGTATTTCCTCTACTTTTTCAATGTTTATTTCTAATATCTCTACATAAATACAAGAATTATTTTCATGAAAAGTATATGGTAATATAGGAAATAACTTCATAATTCATGAAAATAATTCACAGAAGAAAAGAGCAGGGAGGTCTGCGCCCATATGTTCCAACTCATGTACCCAAAAGGAAACCTCTCTGTGACATACATCATATGTGATCTTCCAATGTCTGCTGAAAGACCAGTATCCTGAGTGACAACTCAAACAGACATTTGCAGTCACCTCTCCTCTGAGCCTCAGTCCCACATCTCCCTCTGCCCAACCCATCTCTCTTTAGATGCTCCTTTGGGATCTCAAATTCAATCTATCCAAAAGCAAGCTCATAATCTGTACCCCTGAAGCCACTTTCCCCTTTGACTTCCAATATTTTGTTTCTGAGAGCACAATAATCACTCAAGTTTGTGACGTAGGGGCCATCTTCACTTCCCTCTTAATCCCTATTAGCCAGGAGGCTGCCAAGTCACTTTTCTGTGCTCAAATAGGATATTTGATATTTTAAACTTGTTTTAAGGATTACAAAGTGAATTACATCAACTGTCTCACTTCAATCTTGCAGTGACCATGAGGTAGTCATACTACAGGTGCCATCAGCCTCATTCACAGATGAGGAAAGGAAGGCTCAGAATGCTGAAGTCACTTGTGTAGTTATCCAGGTAATGTAGGGCTGAACCCCCACGACTGGCACCTGAGTAAGTCACTCTCATCCCAACGCATCTCTCTAGCATTAGATGCTTTACATGCAAGACTGTGCTTCGTCTCTCTTCTCAGCGGAACGTGATGTCACCTTTTCCTCCTGTGAGGATGTCATCCCACGCTTACCCATTCCCTGTCTCTTGCTCTAGGAACACTGTTCCCACCAACTCTGTCATTTCTCCTGGAAAAAGCACAGCAATCCCCTGCCCGGCGGCTCCATTTTCCCTTCTAGTGATTCACCAGACTTCGACTTCCTTTTCTATCCATGGGAAGTCTGTTGTCTTTCCCTCTTATAGTTTGGACTCCTCAAGGGAAATACTGTTTGTATTTTCCCCCATCACAATTCCTAGCACAGAGTATAAAGTAAAAGCTATTACATTTTTCCATTCATTTATGTATTCAAGTGTCTGAGACAAGATTTGAAACTGGTCCGATGCTTCTACTTCCCATACACTCCTCACTCTGCCAGGATGCTTCTGACTAAAAGGGGTAGAGAGATGGAAGAGGCATTTCAGGGGAAAAAGATTGTCACACTTTGCTAAGTTATTGGATGCGGGAACAGGACAAGGGAGATGCTGGTGCATGGAAAAGCCATAATGCGTAGCTCAAACAGAAGCTCTTAACTTTTTAATAGAGTTCTTCAGCATAAGTTGTTGGCAGTTGCTCAGCTGTCTATAAGTACTTCTTCTTATTATAAGTCTATAAGTACTTATGATTGGGAAAACATATCATCCTGCAACATGAAGTTAGCCCAACTCACCCCTCTTCAGTGTTTTCTGCCCCTCTGGAGGGCAGGTATGGACTCTAAAATCTCCAATTCATTTCCCTCCTGGCTGCACTACTGCTTCATCTGGCTGTCTGAGCCAGAAAGTCTCTTCAAAAAGATCATTTGTATGACTGTCTAAGGATAGTCTTGTTTAAATTCAGAGAAATCTGTTCCTGGAAGTTTGGCCACTAAGTGAATAACCCCAGAATTATAGGATTCCAAACTGAATGGGACTTCAGAGGCGTTGTATGGTCCTACCACCATTCAAAACATGAAAAACATTTTGATATCCCTCAGAAATCAGCTGGCTGGTTCAGAGAATGAGAGAGGAGAGATGGCCATGACACTGAGGTCCTGACCAGATCTCAGAATTCTACCTCCTTCTGGGCTCTCTGTGTTTATAAGACTTTACACAAGCAGGAAACTGTATGAAGAAAGTCAAAGGTATTTGAAACCAAATCTTATGAGAATCAGAGACTCCTGAGCACAGAAAGGATCTCAGGGTCCATTCAGTCCATCTCAATGTTCAGCATCCTCCTAAGGATGCTACTGCCAGTCTGGAGAACATCTATCTGGACTAAAACAGTGAAGGGCCTTCAGATTATGTTTCAGAGGGATAAGGAAATGCTGATCTTGCTTAATCTTGAGAAAAGAAGACACAGTATGACAGTCAGAATTTTCAGGTTCTTTAAAATAAACCTCGATATGCTGGGAAAAAATACCAGACTTATTCTATTGGCCATAGAGTGCAGCACACTAGAAACCATTGGTGGAAATCATTCAAAGATTTGGACCCTGTTCAGGAAGGACAAAATACAATCTTCCTAATAGATATCCCAAAGTGGAATGGACATCTTAAGAGAGAGTGAATTTCCCCTCCTTCAGAAGTCTTCTAGAAAAGATCACTACAGGGACAGGAGTTTGAGTATATTCTCTACCTGTATATGATGGCATTTTGGGCCCTTTTCAAAGCTGAAATTTGAGATCCATGTTTTGTCTTACTTGCCTCTCATTCCTTCTGTTTGTGGACTTCTTGCTATCACATTTTTTAGAGAATGCTGTGATTTCCCAGACTACAATAGAATTGATTTTTCTCAGTAATATGGTGATTCAAGACAATTTCAGAAGATTTGGAATGGAAAATGTCTGGGAAATCCTGATTCTCTAAAAAAGAGACGTACAAAAATTTTTAACATGTGGGTCCTTTCTCCTCTTTTAGGATATTTTCCCAATTATTCAGATATGACTCTGTATGAAAAATGTTCTGTGTTTGTGTTCCTAAGTTTGTCTCGGCAGATGGCCTCCCAAATATTTTATACCATCTACAGTTATTTTATATGGCATTTCTCTTTCTATCTTTTTCTGCTGGTTTTTGTTGGTAATACATAAAATTCCTGATGGTTTATGTTGGTTTCCTTTATGTCCTACTACTTTACTAAGGTTGTTAATTGTTTCAGGTAGTTTTAGTTGATTCTCTAGCATTTTCTAAATTTACCATATTATCTGGAAAGAGTGATAGTTTTGTTTGGAGGAACTTTCTTTATCAATGCAGAGCCCTAGGGCTTTCCATAAGAGAACCCTCTTCAGATTAACATCAATTCATTAATTCATAATTCAGTTCATCAGCCATCTCCAAATCTATCCAACTGTATTTTCATCTAGTCTTCATCCCTGTGTCTTTTCCACAAGGATATTATGAGAGACTTCTTCAAATTCTTTCTAGAAACCAAAGTATAGCATTCCCTTAATCTACCCATCACTCTATTAACCCATTCAAAATGTGAAGTTAATAATTCTTGGTCTATCAATAACTCCAAAGTAATATGGTTTGTTCTGGGAGCCAAAATAGTGGCGTAACCAGTAAATTAACCTAACTCTCCATTTTTATCTCTATCCCACCAAATCACCCCCAAAAATCCTGGAATAGCAGAACTAACAAAAAGATGGGGGTGAAACAATCTTTTAGTCCAAGAAACTTAGAAGAGTGGCAAGAAAAAGCTATCTTACTTAAGTAAAAGGGCACTGCAGTCCAGGATAGGAAACATCCCTGCAAGTCAGCAGTAAGCCCTATCTCAGTAAACCAGGGAAAGATCCTCCTTCCCAGAGTAGTGGAGCAGGCAAACACCAATAGGAAGCCTCAGCATAGCCAGAGGAATGGGCAAAGTTCAATTCTGAAATCCCTTATGTGCTTCAGCCTTGGGTAAATGCAGAAACAAACCACTGGCCTCAGCCCCCACCAGACAGCCCTGGGACTATGTCTCAGCACTAGATAATCTCCCAGATCCATACAGTCACAGTAGGGCCAAATACCTCCATGTCCACAGTGCAGTACTCAACAAGAGGGCCCCAGGGAAACATCAATGCAGCACCAGGTGCAAGATACTTGGGACAGTGCCCCTTCTATCCCAGAAGCAGAGACAAAATTTAAAAGAAAGGAAAAAAGTTAAAAAAAAGATGAGCAAAAAAAACCAATCAACAAAAAAGAATTTGATCATAGAAAGTTATTATGGTGACAGGGATAATCAAGACACAAACTCAGAAGAGAACAATGACAAAAGACACATGGTCAGAGACCCCCCCACAAAAAAAAGGAAGTGGTCATCAGTCCAAAAAGAAAAAATGGTAGAGCTCAGAAAGAAGCTTAACAATCATGTAAAAGAGACAGATAAAAATTGGGAAAAGAAATGAAAGTTATGAAAGAAAATTATGAAAAAATGAGTCATAAACTTAGAGAAAGAAAACAACTGCTTAAAAAGTAGAATTGTCAAATTAAAAAAAAAAGAAATACAAAAGCTGAGGAAAACAATGCCTTAAAAGTTAGAAATGGGAAAGTGGAAGATAATAACTATGAGACATCAAATGTCCAGAAAAAAATTCAAAAGAATGAAAAAAGTGAAGAAAATGCAAAATACCTCACTGGAAAAACAACTGACCTGGAAAATAGATCCTGGAAAAACAATATCAAAATAATTGAACTTCCTGAAAGCTAAGATCAAAAGGAGTACCTAGACAGCATCTTTCATGAAATCATCTAAAAAAATTGCCTTTATGTCCTGGAACTAGAGGGCAAAATAAACAATGAAAGAATCTACCTCTCTTTGCAGATGACATGATGGTATACTTAGAGAACCCTAGAGAATCAACTAAAAAACTGCTAGAACCAATTCACAACTTTAGCAAAGTTGCAGGATACAAAATAAATCCACATAAATCAGCAGCATTTTTATATATTACCAATAAAGTTCAGCAGCAGCAGAGACACAAAAAGAAATTCTATTCAAAATAACTGTTGATAGGATAAAATATTTGGGAATCTATCTGCCAAGGGAAAGTCAGGAACTATATAAACTAAACTACAAAACACTTTCTACACAAATAAAGTCAGACCTAGTCAATTGGAAAAACATCAAGTGCTCATGGGTAGGCCAAGTGAATATAATAAAGATGACAATGCTACCAAAACTAATCTATTTATTTAATACTATACCAATCAAACCTCCAAGAAATTATTTTACAGATCTAGAAAAAATAGTAGCAAAGTTTATTTGGAAGAACAAGAGGTCAAGAATTTCAAGGGAATTAATGAAAAAAAGGCTGATGAAGGTGGCCTTGCTATACCAGATCTAAAACTATATTATAAAGTTGCGGTCATCAAAACCATTTGGTACTGGCTAAGAAATAGAGTAGTCGATCAGTGGCATAGGATAGGATCACAGGACAAATTAGGCAATAACTATAGCAATTCAGTGTTTGATAAACCCAAAGACTCCAGCTTTTGGGATAAGCACTCACTATTTGACAAAAACTGCTGGGAAAATTGTAAACTAATGTGGAAGAAATTAGGGCTTGACCCACACCTAACACCACATACCAAGTTAAGATCTAAATGGGTTCATAATTTAGAAAGAGTGATATTATAAGCAAATTAGAAGAACATAGGATAGTTTACCTCTCAGATCTGTGGAGAAGGAAGGAATTTGTGATCAAAGGACTGGAACTCTTAATTGAGCATGAGATAGATAATTTTGGTTATATTAAGTGAAAAGGTTTTTGCACAAACAAAACTAATGCAAACAAGATTATAAGGGAAGCAATAAATTGGGTAAACATTTTTACATTTAAGGGTTTTGATAAAGGCCTCATTTCTAAAATATATAGAGAATTGTCACATATTTATAAGAATTCAAGTCATTCTCCAATTGACAAAAGGTCAAAGGATATGAATGGACAATTTTCAGATGAAGAAATTAAAACCATTTCTAATCATATGAAAAATGCTATAAATCACTATTGATCAGAGAAATGCTGGAGGTGGGGAGGACATGAGGGGCGTCTTCCAGAATTTGTCATGTGGAAGATGTTCTGCTCAGACCCAGGGACAAGACTGGCAACAGAGGATAAAGTTAGGAAGGGACCAATTTAGGCTCTGAGTCAGGATACTCTCCTCCCATTTAGATAGAGCTGTCCAAACCAGCACAGGCTGCCCCGAGCCAGTTCTCTTTGCCTAATAATCTTCAAATAAACGTTCCATCACTATTCACCTGTTGGGAAGATTACAGGGGCCACTATCTGCCCTCAAATTCATTGGCTTGGCATAAAGTGCTGTGCAAACTTTGAAGTGCCAGCTGAATAGTAACTATTTTCACTACACATCTGCTCCAGACACACTGGGGAAGAAATCCATATTTATTAAGTGTTCCCTGTGTGCCAGACACTGTTACCTCTATGTTTTAAAAACATTGGGTCATTTGCCCTTGGGAGGTAGGTGCTGTCATTATCCCCATTTTACAGTGGAGAATACTGAGGCAGACAGATGCTAAGTGACTTATTCAACATCTAATTAGTGGCTGAAACTGGATTGGAACTCGTCATCCTGATGGGAGGCCCAGCATCCAGCCACTATTAGGGATACAAGGACAGAATGGCAGCAGCCCCACCTCAGGGAGCTCATAGTTTAGGAAAAGAAGGCACACAACCTCAGGAGAGGTTCCTCCAAAAGGCGCCATTTCCCCCAAGCTCCGAGACAGGTCCAGGATCCCTCTGTCACTGCCATGGGTTAGCGCTTTCTGGTATCAACACCAGAGCAGCGGGGAGGGGCTGAGCAGCTCATTTCACAGCAGCCATTGAACCTCTCCCATGGGGGCTGTTTCTAGTTTTTTCTGGGGGATCTTTTTCAATCCTGTTTCCAATACATCGGTGCTTGGTCCTCCATCTTGGGGAAGACACGCTGAGAGAGCAAAAATAGAATAGAGGTTCCCTATACCAGAGGAAAGCAGATCTAGAGGATAATAATAATTTAATGAAAATAATAGTTCCCAGGACAATACATGGCACATAGTAGGAACTTTAAAAATTGACTGACGGTGACTGATTAATAATGAAAATGCTTTATTACAGTGATTTAGGGTTTTCAGAGAGCTTTACAAATAACAGCTCATCTGATTCTTACACTAAACCTGAGACAAAGTGCTATTATTGCCAACGCTTTTTTCCTGATGAGAAAAGAGTCTCAGAGAGTACCAGTGACATGCCCTGGATCACACAGCATGTAAATCCATGAGGAAGGATTCAAGCTCTGGTGTTCTGGTCCTCAGGACCAAGAAAGGAGTCACTAAGCCATGCTGTCCTTGGGTTGGAGGGCCATAGAGTCGCCTGAGCCTTGGGAAGGTGGGAGAAGTCCCACCTTCCGTGTGTGGTTGGAGTGAATGTCCAACCATTCCAGCTCCTGTTTTCCTCATATATGAAAAATGGAGGGAGCAGATTCTCTGATGTAGCGAACTCCTCCTAGCCCTGTCTGTGATGTTCTAAATGCCCGGCCTCATCAGCAAGAGGAGTACTGACACCCTGCTTGCTCCCTATGCTTGTTATGGAGCCTTCCCTGATGGAACGGAGGAGGCTCACAGAGTTTTCTTTTCCTCAACTATTGCTCAAGCACATCGTCTGGCTCTTTCCTCAGTTCTCATCACTCTTCAGGAGTTGTGTTCCATTTCACAAACATCTGATGAACATCTTCTGTGTACAAGGCATTATGCTACACCAGGGAGATTAAAAATATGGGCTCTGCCCTCAAGGAGCTGTTATGGATCGGATTTCCTACAGAGGAAAGGGAGCTCTTAAACCAGAGATATGGTATGCTTTCAGCACTAGAATATATCCCATTTTGCCCTTATCTATTAAATATCTAACCTTCCAAACTTGACTCTTGTGCCATCTTTCACAAGAATCCTGTGCCCACCCCCATGTCCCAGCTTGCTGTGGCTTTTCCCCCTTTGAAATGACTTGAAATTTCCATCGAATTTGCCATTCAAGTTTTGTTCTGCCCATCTCACAGGATGTAAGCCCTTTGAAAGCAGGGACTGCCTCAATTCTGCCTTTGTATACCCCAACATTGCAATCCCTGGCACAGAAGAAGCGGGCTTTTCATGATGGCTTATGGAACTGAATCAAATGAATGTTTCAGATCCTCGTGTCTGAATTTCCTAGCAGAATCTCTTGCCTACAGTTAGCTCTTAAGAAATGGTCATTGAATGGATTCGATTCATTGGAAAGGAAACTCCAGCCCCCCTCACTATGCCAATGGAGAACTGGGAGGCAGTCTTGCCTCTGAAATCCTCTTACAATCAGCCTGCTGGATTATTCAAATTAGATGAAGATTGTTAGAGGAGACACATTCCCTCTGAAAATTGAGGGCCAAATAGAGAGGTTTCATTGTTAACAAAAAAGCTCTTAATTTATTGTTTTACACAATGAACTTGAAGCAATGGAAAGGAGATAATTAAAGATGTCATTATCTAGCTGATAGAACAGAGCTCAAAACCACATTGAATAATTAGCATCAGGGTCCTTTCCTAATGCAGAAAATTTCACAATATTGGGCAGTGGCCACATCATAGGGCTTTTGTTGGGGTTTTTTTAATGTGGGGAGATTTAAATGGTGCTTTTTGGTAAATATTGGATGATCTAAACCCTCTGGAGAATGCATCTATGTAGACTCTGTCCCTTGGAACCATCCATACAATTTTTCTTTCCTTGAAATAGCAGCCTCTTGAAATCCAAAATAAAATGTGCCCAAGGTGGCAGGGTGATTTAATGAATGCAGAGAAATCATGCTCGAATTTACCCTGCACCATCTCTTTCTCATGCTCAAGGGACCCTGAGGGTTTGACTAACAAGCAATTAAAATGTTGGGAGTATTGGAAGGCCTTTGGCAGATATAAAAGGAGTCTGCTTGCTGGAATTGATCCCACACAACATTGAATATCAGCACATGTTTAGTAGCTGGGGGAATATTTATTGCTGGGGACATAGTGCCCCTCCTCTCCCTTTTTCTGGAAAAGAAATAGGGTTTTCAATTTCCCTGGGCTGACCAGCAGTATTGTGGAGAAAGAAACCTACTTAGACATCCCTATTAGGACTATCCAAATGAATGGATGTCCTTCAGGGACCAATCAAATATCTTGAGAACATTCTCTGAGAAAAAAAAAACTTTTTATTTGTTTGCTTGGAATCATAGAATCATCAGATTTCAAGGTGAGAAATAGCTCAAAGGTTCATATCCAAACTCACCTTCCCCAAATGAATCTTTTTAAAAAGATTTTTATTTTTAAAATATATGCATAGATAATTTTCAACATTCACTTTGTAAAACTTGTGTTCCACATTTTTTTCCTCCCTCCTTTTCCACCATCTCTTCCACTGGACAAAAAGTAATCCAATATAGAGTAAACATGTGCAATTCTTCCATACATATTCCCACAATTACCAAGCTGCACAAGAAAAAAAAATATATCAAAAAGGAAAAAAAATGAGAAAAAATGCAAGCAAACAACAATAAAAAAAGATACTACTATGTTGTCATCCACATTTCATCCCCCAGTCCTTTAGATGCAGGTGGCTCTCTCCATCATGGAAATGGCCTGAATCATCTCACTGTTGAAAAGAGCCTTGCTGTTGCCGTGTACAGTGTTCTCCTGGTTCTACTCACTTAATTAGCATCAGTTCCTGTAAGTCTCTCCATCACAGTTGATCATCACATAATCTTGTTGTCGTGTACAGTGATCTCCTGATTCTGCTCACTTCGCTTAGCATCAGTTCATACAAGTCTCTCCAGGCCTCTCTGAGATCCTCCTGCTGGTTATTTCTTACAGAACAATAATCTTCCATGACATTCATATGCCCTCCCTTATTCAGACACTTACTGATGGGCATCCGCTCAGCTTCCACTTCTTGCCGCTACAATAAGGGCTGCCACAAACCCACAATGAATCTTTTTGATCTCATACCTGAGAAATGGGCATCAATCTTGGCTTAGACATCTCCAATGAAGAAAAACTGCTACGTCCCAAGGCAAGCCCCACAACTCGGGGACCACCTGTTCTTTGAAAAAGGTTACCCCTACTCCTGCCACAATCTAATAGCAGCCTTTAAAAATGCTTTGGGAATAAACTCTCTTTAATAAGCTTCATCTATGTCCATGGGTTTCACTATCATATAGCTTGTAGTATATTTTGTGTGTGTGTGTGTGTGTGTGTGTGTGTATAATCCCAGCCTTTCCCAGTAATTACCAGCAGCTCCATGAACATTTCAAACTAGATGTCACAGAGACGTCACCATGTCCAAAACTGAGCTCAATGTTTGTCCTCTAATGCTTTTCGAAATTTTCCTGGTGCTGCTCATTTTGCTGCATCAGTTCATGTCTTTCTAGTTTTTCTAAAAACACTCTGCGTGTGACTTCTTAAAGTATAATAGTTTTCCATCACAATCCCAGTTTATTCATCCGTTCTCCAATTGATGGGAATCTCCTCAATTTGCAATTCTTTGCTATCACAAAAGAGTTATAAGACATATTTTTGCACAAATAGGTCCTTTTCACTATCCTAGCTATTTCACCAATCCTATTCTGGGCATTTGTTTCCTCTTCCAGGTTAGACATACCCACAAGTTGATTAGGAAGTTTTAGGAAATCTCATTTTTACATGTATACTAAACTAATAATTGCTCTGTTTGAGAGAGAGTTTCCTTTTGGGGCCTCACTTTTGATCACTCAGTCCAGAACAGAATATAAAATTCATTTTGGGGCCAAAATGTATGCACATTTTATAGCCTTTTGGCAAAATTCCAAATAGGTCTAAAGAATGGTTCCATCAGCTGACAATACTACCAACAATGCATTATTATGTTTTTCTGTTTTGTTTTGTTTTTGTGGTTGTTTTGGTTTGTTTTTGTTTTTGTTGTGACAATTGGGGTTAAGTGACTTGCCGAGGGTCACACAGTTAGGAAGTGTTGTGTCTGAGATCAGATTTGAACTCAGGTCTTCCTGACTTCAGGGCTGGTGCTCTATCCACTGCGCCACCTGGCTGCCCCTCCCAACAATGCATTAGTGTCCCACTTTTTTCATATTATCCTCAACATTTATCATTTTCTTTTTCTGACATATTAGCCCGTTAAATATGTATGAGATGCTACCTCCTATTTCCTTTAATTTGTTTTTCTCTAACCAATAGTGATCTACAGCATTTTTTCCAACATGACTATTGATAGTATTGATTTCTTCTTCTGAAAACAGCCTATTCATATCCTCTGACCATTTATCAATTAGGGAATGATTTGTATTTTTATAAATTTGGTTCACTTCTCTACATAGTTGAGAAACGAGGCATTTCTCAGAGAAAATTCCTATACAATTTCCCCCCAGTTTTCTACTTTCTTGGCAGCATTGTTCATGTTTGTACAATCCCAATTATCCATTTGATGTCCCGCAATGTTTTCTACAGGCATCTAGGTGACTTGAAGAAGAACTCTGGGTCTCAAGTGAGGAAGACCTAAATTTAAATCCAAGCTCCGATATTTATTAGCTGTATGACCTCATTGGAAGGAAATGGCAAACCTATGTAGACGTTTTGCTAGAAAACAAAACAAAATGCCCTTATGGACAGCATTAAAGTGCTACTGTCTCCCTGGTCACAGAGTTGGACGTGCTTGGATGACTAGCAACAGCAATGCTCTTTATCTCTTGTCTGGTCATAAGTTCTTCCCTTATCCACAGATCTGACAGGTCAGATCGTCCATGCTTCTCTAATTTGCTGATGATATCAGCCTTTATGTCCAGGTCATATATCTATTTTGACCTTATCTTGGTATATGGTGTGTAATGTTAGATGACACCTAGTTTCTGCAAAAGTGTTTTTTTTTGTATTCCCAGCAAATTTTTGTTAAGGAATGAGTTCTTATCTGAAAAGTTTAAATCTTTGGGTTTGTTAAACACAGGATTACAATGGTTATTCACTAGTATGTATTGTGTATCTAATATATTTCACTTATTCACCGCTCTGTTTCTTAGCCAATACCATTTTGATGAGTACTGTTTTATAATACAGGTTGAGATTTGGTACTGCTACTTCACATTATTTCTCCCCACTAATTTCCTTGGTATCCTTGACATTTTGTTTTTCTAGATTATTTTTGTTGCAATATTTTTCTTGCTCTCAAAAATAGTTGGCATGGCATTGAATAAATAAATGTATTTAGGTATAATTGTCATTTTTATTAAATTGGCTCAGCCTTCCCATGCAAAATTAATATTCCTCTAATAATTAATAATTTAAATTTGTTTTTATTTGTGTGACAAGTGTTTTGTAATTTTGTTCATATAGTCCATAGGTTTAGCATAGCAAGTAGACTCCTAAATGTTTTATATTTTCTGTAATTACTTTAAAAAGAATTTCTCTTTCTATCTCTTGTTGCTGGACTTGGTAATATCTAAAAATGCTGATGATTTTTTTATATCCTATAACTTTGCCACAGTTGTTAATTATCTCAAATACTTTTTCAGTTGATTCTCTAGCATTATTAGTTTACCATCATATTGTCTACAAAGAGTAACAGCTTCATTTTCTGATTCCCTATTCTAATTACATTTCTTTTTCTTCTCTTATTGATGTAGTTGTTGTATTGTAATTTTAAATAATAGTAGTGATAATGAAAATCCTTACTTCACTCTTTATCTTATTGGGCAGACTTCTACTTTATCCTCATTACAGATAATGTTTGCTCATGGTTTTAGATAGGTACTACTTCTCATTTTAAGGAAAGCTCCATTTATTTTTATACTTTGTAGTGTTTTTTAAAATAAAAATGGACATTTTATTTTGTTAATAAATTTGCATTGGTTGACATGGTCATATGGTTTCTGTAGGTTTTATATATAGTTGATCATATTTATAGTTTTCATAATGTTTGATTAGTCCTGAATTCCTACTATAAAATTCACCTGGCCATAATGTCTAATCTTTGTGATATATTGCTTTAATTCCCTGGTTAGTATTTTATTTAAAATTTTTAGAACAATAGTCATTAAGAAAATTGTTCTTAGAGTTTTCTTTCTCTGTTTTTGCTTTTCCTGGTTTAGGTATTAGCTCGTATTTGTGCCAAAAAAAAAGGAATTTCTTTGCCTATCTTTCCAAATAGTTTATGTAGTTTAGAATTAATTGTTCTTTAAATGTTTGATAGAATTTCTTGTGAATCCAAATGGCCCTGGGTATTTTTTCTTAGGGATCTCACTGATGGCTTCTCCAATTTCTTTTTCAAAGATAGGATTATTTAAGTGTTCAATTTCCTCTTCTGTTAATCTAGGCATTTTATACTTTGGTAATTATTTGTCCATTTTGCTTAAATTGTCAAATTTATTGCCATGTAATTAGGCAAAACATTTTCTAATAATTAGTTTGATTTCCTCTTTACAAATTTATACTTTTTTGATACTGTTAATTTTGTTTTCTTCTTTTTTTTAAATCAAATTAGCCAATGGTTTAAGTAGCTCATTCAACGGTTTTCTTGCTTTTAATTTTATTTGTCTCTCCTTTGATTTTCAGGACTTCCAAGTTTATGTTTAATTGGGGATTTTGGATTTTTCCCCTAGTTTTAATCTCTTGTTCAATTTACTGACTTGTTTTTTACTATTTTGACTGTTGTTATTGACTATTTATGGATATGTAAACTTTCCTTTAAGTACTGCTTTGACTGAATTCCATAAATTTTGATATATTGTCTCATTTTGTCATTCTCTTTAATGAAATTATTGTTTCCAAAAGTTGTTTTTTGATGCATTCATTTTTAAACATTAGATTAATTTGTTTTCAATTAATTTTTATCTGTTGCTATTGCTTTATGTGAATGCATTTTTATTACATTGTTTTCTGAAAAGGGTGCATTCAATATTCCTGTTTTTCTCCTTTTGGTTGCTATCTGCTCTTTAATCTAAAATGCCTAAATATCCAGTCTATTTTGGTGAAGGTGCCATGTACAGCTGAGGAAAGGCTGTATTCCTTTCTGTTCAATTTTTATAGAGAGCTTTCATTTTTTATATCCTTAACTTATTTTTTGTTTATTTTATGGATAAATGTATCTGATTCTGAGAGGGAAAAGTTAAGGTCCTTCACTAGTATAGTTTTATAATCTATTTCCTCTTGTCACTCATTTAACTTTTCCTGTAAGAATTTGGATGCTAGGCCATTTGGTGCATATATGTTTCTTATTGAAATGACTTCACTGTCAATGCTACCTTTTAGCAAAATGTAGTTTCTCTTTTAATTAGGTCTATTTTTACTTTGCTTGATATGAGATCATGATTTTTACCTTAGCTGAAACATAATAGATTTTGCTCCAGCTTCTAATTTTTACTCTCTCCCTCTGTTTCAAGTGTATTTCCTGTCAACAACATATTTTAGATTCTGGTTTTAAATACATTTTGCTATCTGCTTCACATTAGCAGTTATACTTATTTCCCTCCATCCCATTTTCCCTCTTTATCTTTTTCTCTCTCTTTTTTAACCTGTCCCTCATGAGAAGTCTGTTTTGCTTCTGTCCATCGCCTCCATTAATCCATGCTCAGCTCTCTCCTGTTCTTGTATCTCCTTCCCCTTCTACTTCCTTGTAGGATAAGATAAATTTCTAAACCCAAATGATGGTGTCTATTATTCCCTCTTTGAACCAATTTTGATGACAGTAAGGTTCAAGCAATGCCCACCACACCCCCATTTTCTCCTTCACTGGATAACTTCTTTTAGAAGAACTTTTATGTAAGATATTTTCTCCCAATTTCCTCTTCCTCTCCCCTTCTCCCATTATATTCCTCTTCACCCATTAACTTTTTTTTATTTTTTGGAAATCATATCATAGTCAACTTACACCCATGCTCTTTATCTACAAATACTTCTTATAACACTTCTAATTATAATTCTCAGGAGTTATAAGTACCATCTTCTCACATGGAAACAAACAGCTTAACTTTAGTGACTTTAACCATTTAAGCTTTAAAACTCTGAACCATTTGTTAAAATTGGGCTCTTTTTTTCTGGGGTGGATGGGACACTGTCCAAAACTTCATTTTTTTGATGCTACCATTTTCAGAGCTCATTCAGAGGGTCTGTATTTGTATGTGGATTGGAAAATCTATGATGAAACATGCTATCCGCTCAGAGAAGTGATGGACTGAATGTGCAAAATGAAACTTTTTTTGGCTTAACTATTCATATTTGTTCCAAAGTTTATTATTCTTTTCTTTTCCAATGGGGAGTGTGTGTGGTAAATGGAGAAAATACATTTTTGTTAATTGAAAAAAATTGAAATAATATTGAGGATTGATGATTTTTTTTAATTAAAGCTTTTTATTTGTATAACATATGTATGGGTAGTTCCCCAACATTGATCTTTACAAAGCTTTCCATTACAAATTTTACTCCCAGTACCCTCCCCTCCCCTAGATGGCAGGAAGTCCACTACATGTTAATAATGTTGAAATGCTTGAGAAGTTATGCAAGAAAAATCCTATCTACAAGAAAAAAAAAGAATCAGAGAAAGGAAACACAATGCAAGCAAACCTCAATGGAGAGCATGAAAATGTTACGCTTTGGTCCATATTTCATTTCCCTCTCTCTGGGTGTATATGGTTTTCTTCAGTGAACAATTGGAACTGGTTTGAGACAATTCTTTGTTGCAGAGAGCCATGTCCATCAGAATTGATCATCATGTAATACTGTTGTTGCTGTGTATGATGATCTCCTGGTTCTGCTCGTTTCACTCAGCATCAGTTCATGCAAGTCCCTCCAGGCCTCTCTGAGAGGATTGATGATATTAAGAAGGTTTTTCTCCCAAGTGCTGGAGATGTAATGTTCTTTAATACTTCAAGAGAGCTGAGATTTTGCTAGTATGATTCTGTATTTTTTCCACTGATAATATATCTGATGCCTTTGGATCCCAATAGAGTTTTATTTTGGGTTGCTCTGGCCAAAATATTTCATCTTTTGGTTTTTAGTGAATCACTGCCCCAAACTTACCTAGGCTGGATTTTGGATGGAATGGGTAGTTTGTAGCCAGGCTAGGGGGGAAATATCAGAACTAGAACTGATTGGCACTCCCTCAAAGACCCGGCAATATGTCCAGGTCATGAAAAATGAAGGATCACTGGAACAAAATGTTGCCTATGCAGGTATATGTGTCATATACACATAGTATATATATATATATAGAGAGAGAGAGAGATGTATACATATGTATGCATGGCTATATAGCACATGTATGTATATCATTGTTCTCATTATTATAATTTGAAGGTTTGATTGCTTTCTGGAAAAAAGATATGATCCAAGGAAAAGGTACAGTGGAACTAAACTTACCTCACCCACATTTGCATATGTACACATATAATGCACATATGTTTATATATGCATGTGTAAATACATACATACCTGTATCCATGTTGGTCTGTCTGTCTATCTGTTTATCTGTCTGTCTAGAATGCCAGGCCCAAAGTCAGGAAGACTGTAAAATGAGGATAATTATAGCACCTACTTCAAAGAGTTGCTAAGAAAATTAAACCAGATAATATTTTTAAGTTGGTTAGCACAGTGCCTGGGGCATAATAGGTACTGTATGAATGGTATTTATAATTTATTATTATTATCATGTTATTTCATATGATCCTCACAATGGCTCTCTGATATAAAGCTCTTTTCCTCCTTGTTTTTTAGATGTCTGTCAAATGCTCTGCCAACCTTGCATCTCTGTATAAATGTCAGCTATTGATGCTACAGTTGATCCATTCTAGTCCCTGATCCTGTAGAGGAAGGCAATGTTTTTTTGTGTCTTGACTGCTGAAGTCAAAGAAACTTCCCACTCTTTTAATTCCATTGATTAGCTATCTGAATTATTGATTATTTACTGATTAGCTATCTGAATTGATTATATACTGATTAGCTATCTGAATTATTGGTTATTTACTGATTAGCTATCTGAATCTCAGTTTCTTAATGTGGGGAATGGGGTAATAGTACTACCAGTGCCTGCCTCACAGGCTAGTTATGAAGCTCCAATGAGATAATCCCCACAAAGTATTCAGAAAACTAGAAACGCTCAGTAATCATTGATTATGTCAAGGTTTACAGTCTAGTTGGAAACACAGACGTACCCAACTGTTAGTTTAGCTAACTCTTACTGCCTTGAGGAGTCAATGCAAAGTCCTCTGTTCACCATGTAAAGTCCTTTCTAACCTTTGTAGCCTTTTCCTTTCTTTCTAATCTTCTAATATTTTATTTTTCTCTCCATATTCCTCCATTCAGTGACATTGCCTCTCTGGCCATTTCATTAACAAAACTTTCCCTCTCAGCTCTTGGCATTTTCTCTTTATGTTCCCATGCCTGGAATGCTCTTTCTCTTCTGGTCTAACTGCTGACCTACCTGGCTTCTTTTAACTAAAATCTCAGTTTCTCTAGGAAGACTTCACCCTGTTTTCATTTCAATGCCTTCCCTATTACTTATTCCCGGTTATTCTGTAGGCAGCTTGCTTTATAGATATTTGTTTGCATAATAGATTGTAAATTCTTTTTTTTTCTCTTTTTGTATTTCCAGTGCCAGGAATAAATTAAGCACTTAATGAGTTTTGATTGATTGATTTGGAATAGGTGGCTTAGTATTTACCCTCTCATTCTGTTACTTCCTATGTGACCCTGAATAAATTCTTCAGTTTCTCTGGGTCTCAAGATAGTCACTCATAGAAAAAAGGGGTTCATTTGAATATCTTCTCAGTTCTCTTCCCCAACTCAATAGCCTGAAATTTGTTTTCATTTGAGCCTCGCAAAGCCTGTGCATCTTTTATTTCTAGTTTGTAGATGAGAAAATCAAATCTGAGATTAATTTGTTGACTAGCCTAAGATCACCCAATTACTAAAAGATTTAAATACAGCTCTTTCCTGAATGAACTTGCCTGAGAACACTATAGAGGCCTTTAACACCAATTTATGGCTTGGGAGTCTGGATAGTAGAGTTTGGGGTGCTACCTCTGAGATGGGTTTACCAGGAACTCAAAGCTTGACTGAATTGCAGGATCAAGAGCATTTCTAGCAGATGACTTCTAAATGAGTTTTCTTTACACAAAGAACTGCTGCATGAATTTTAGAGTCTATTATTAGGCCCTGTAGTTACTCCAGGGATAATGACATTCAGCTCTGAAAAGAGCCTTTGAATGTGCAGTGGACCAAAAGTTGTTGGGTTTTTTAAATCCTCTTTTTCATTTTTGAGAAAGGACAAAGCCTTTGCCTACTCCACTTTCCTCTTTCCCACATAGACCCTCTTTTTATGACTCCAAACACAACTCTCAGGGCAAAGCAATAATGCAAAATAGATGCTGACCCTCCCCAGTACTCTGAACCCTGTCTTTGTTGGGGGGAAGGAAGGCAGCGGACAGCCCTGCCATTCTCTGTGATGAAGCCTTGGGAGTCAATCCCCTCCACTGACGGGAGCTGCCAGGTAACAAGTGGTAGACGATTGTTCAGTCTATCAGCGGACAGCCTTATGAACAGCCCAGTTTCTGCCATTCTGAAGCACAAGTAGAACAAGAGTTAATTTAAAGCCTCTTAGTGCTTAAAAAGTCCTTTGAAAATGGGATGTGCTGTTTGTGGCAGCCCTTTTTGTGGTGGCAAGAAACTGGAAATTGAAAAGATGCCCATCAATTGGAGAATGGCTGAATAAATTATGGTATATGAATGTTATGGAATATTATTGTTCTGTAAGAAATGACCAACAGGAGGATTTCAGAGAGGATTGGAGAGACTTGCATGAACTGATGCTGAGTGAAATCAGCAGAACCAGGAGAACATTATACACAGCAACAAGACTATACGATGATCAATTTTGATGGACATGGTTCTCTTCAACAATGATGTGATTCAAACCAGTTGTTCTGCGATGAAGATAGTCATATACATCCAGAGAGAGGCCTGTGGGAACTGAGAGTGAACCACAACACAGCATTTTAACGCTTTCTGTGAATATTTCCATGCATTCTGTTTTCCTTCTTAGGTTGTTTTTTTTTCTTCTTCTCTTTCTAGATCTGATGTTTCTTGTGCAGTAAGATAACTGTATAGATATGTATACATGTATTGTATTTGTCATATAATTTATCCTATCTAGCATGTATTAGATTACCTGTCATCTAGGGGTGGGGGGCGGGGGGAGGGAAAGGAAAAGCTTGGGGAAAAAAAGTTTTTTTGCAAAGGTCAATGTTGAAAGGTCACTCATATGTTTTGCAAATAAAAAGCTTTATTAAAAAATAAAAAAAAGAAAAAAAGAAAAAATTTAAAAAAAAGAAAAGAAAATGGGATGTGCTAAGGCAGAACCAAGATGGCAGAGGTAAGTCAGGAAGTTTTTTCAATTCTCCCCGGTTTTTCTCAGAAACAATGTTAAACCAAGCTTTTAGAAGAACCCTGGAACATCAGAATCCACAAAAAGGCAGAATGGAACAATTTTCGAGTCCAAGAGAACTCAGAAGGATGTCAGGAAAGTTCTACCTCGTTTGCACAGGACAGCTCAGCCCAAAGTAGTCCAGGCAAGCTGGTAGCCACAGCACAAGTCAATGACCTAGGCCCATCAGGACCATGGCACAGCAGGCCAGCTGTGAGTCCTCCAACCCCACTGCAGAAGGCAAACTGGAACCCAAAGTATGGCCATCTGAGAACAGTAAGCAAGTTGCCAACCCCAGAGGCTCCAGGACAGAAAAACAGTGATCAGGCCCCTGGCCTCCAACACAAGAAGGTTAGGACAGTATATGTCCTAGGAGCAGAGCTTCATTTTAAAAATGAGCAAAAGGGGCATCTACGTGGTGCAGTGGATAGAGAAACAGACCTGAAGTCAGGAGAACATGAGTTCAAATCTGGTCTCAGACACTTAACACTTCCTAGTTGTGTGACCCTGGGCAAGTCACTTAACCCCAATTGCCTCAGAAAAAAAAGATTAAAAAATAATAAAATAAAATAAAAATAAAAAAGAGCCCTAACTATAGAAACCTATATGGCAACAGGGAAGACCATAACACAAACTCAAAAGAAAAAAAATCAGTGTCAAAATGCTTACACGTAAAGCCTCAAAGGGAAATATGAATTTGTTTCAGGTCTAAAAGTCCTCTGGGAAGAGTTCAAAAAGGATTTTAAAAATTAAGATATAGAAGAAAAAATGAGAAAAGAAATGAGTCACACAAAAGAATTATGAAAAAGAATCAACAGCTTGGGAGGAAAAAAAAGCAAAAAAAAATGATTGAAGAAAACAATTTCTTGAAGATAAAATTGGCTAAATGGGAAAAAAATCCAAGGAAGAAAACAACTCTTTTTCCTTCTGGGGGTGGAACCAAGATGGCAGAGAGCAGACACGACTCTCTGTAACCTCCTCTAACCCTTCCCTCAAACCAACAGCAGATTAAGCCTCTAAACTGGCTTTGAAGTCAAAGAATCCACAAATATTTGAAGTAAAACACATTTCTAGAAGAAGATAACCTGAAAGAACTCCAGAACAGAATCTTTCAGTCAGCCAGGGGGTCAGTCTACTTAACCCAGCCAGCAGCACAGGGAGACCAGGGCTGGGAGCAAGAGTAGAGAGTTGGAGCATTGTGGTGTCCACACACCTTGGGGTCTTCTGTGGGCCTCTTGGGCCAATCTGTCCTGATTGTAAGCAGGTGGTTGGGCAGATCCATCTTTTGGGGGATTGTGAACCACTGAAACCCTGAAGAGCTCCAGACCTAGCTGCTATTACACAGCACCCTAAAGCAATCAATCAATCAATCAGGAGCTCTGCCCCATGGCAGATTAAAGTAGCTGTCCCTTTTTTGCCTAAAACAGACCTCAAGTCTTAAAAAATGAATAAAAACCAAAAAGAACTCTCACCTTAGACAGTTTTTATGGAGAGAGAGAACAGACCTCAAATCCCGAGATCACTAAAGGTAAAGCAACTCCAGAAAAAGCCCCAAAGAGAGACGTGAGCTGATCCCCATCTCACAAGGCTTTCTTCAAAGATTGTATAAAGGATCTTAAAAGAGTTAGGGTAAATATGAGGAAATGAAATGAGATCGTTGAAAGAAGGAATGGAGAAAGAAAGTAATGAATAAAAGAATTTCACTGGCCAGTTACAAAAGGAGCTGAAAAAGGTAACTGAAACAAATAATACACTAACAATTAGAACTGAACAAATGGAAGTGAATGAATCAATAAGATTTCAAGAATCAATCAAACAAAAACAAAAAAAAATGAAAAAATAGAAGAAAATGTGAAATATCTCCTAGGAAAAACAACTGACCTGGAAAATAGCTCTAGGAGAGACAATCTAAGTATCATTGGGCTTCCTGAAAGCCATGATGGAAAAAAGAACCTACACATTACTTTACAGGAAATCATAAAGGAAAACTGTCCTGATAGTTTAGAATCAGAAGTTAAAATAGCCATCAAAAGAATCCACCAACCACCTCCTGAAAGAGACCCCAAAATTAAATACCCAAGGAATATCGTGGCTAAATTTCAGAACTATCATAACAAGGAAAAGATATTGCAAGCAGCCAGAAAGAAACAATTTAAATACCAAGGAGCCACAATAAAGATTACCCAGGACCTAGCAGCTTCTACCTTAAAGGATTGAAAGGCCTGGAATCTGATATTCCAAAAAGCAAAGGAACTTGGATTACAGCCAAGAATAAGCTCTCCAGCTAAAATGAGCATTATCTTTCAGGAAAGAAGATGGACATTAAAAGACCAGAACTGAACAAAACATTTGATCTCCAAACACAGAACTCAAGAGGACAGAAAAAGGTAAAAAGGAAAAAAAAACTCTTGAGAACTATATTTCAATTATGGGTAAACTTAGAGAATGTGGGTATAATTTGATTTTATTATGATAATATTAAAAATAGAGGTAGAAAAGGGATCATATTGGAAGAAGAGGAAAAAGGAGGTAAAATAAGGGAAATTATATTTCACAAAGAGGCAAAGAAAACCTATTGTAATAGGGGGAAAGATGGGAGGAGGAAGAGCATTGTGTGAATCTTACTGTCATCAGATTTGGCTTTAACAGAGAATATCAGATGTATTTGGTATCACAAAGAAACTTGTATCACCTTATAGGGAAGTAGGAGGGAAAGAGGGAAAAAGGGAAAGATCAATAGAAGGGAAAACAAAAGAAATAGGGAAAAGGAGTGAAAAAGAGGGAGGGGCTCTAAAGGGGAAGACTGTTTGAGGGAGGTGATTATCAAAAGCAAAATACTGGGAAGGAGGGAAAAGGGATAGGAAAGAGAAAAACATAACCTAGGGTAAATAAGATGGCAGGAAATACAGAATTAGTTATTTTAACTGTGAAGGTGAATGGGATGAACTCTCCCATAAAGTGGAAGCACTTAGCAGACTGGATTAAAAACCAAAATCCAACAATATGTTGTTTACAAGAAACACATCTAAAGCATAGAGATACATACAGAGTGAAAATAAAGGGCTGGAGCAGAATCTATTATGCTTCAGGTGAACAAAAAAAGTAGGGGTAGCAATCCTGATCTCAGATCAAGTAAAAGCAAAGATAGATCTAATTAAAAGGGACAAGGAAGGCAACTATATCTTGTTAAAGGGTACAGAGATGATGAAACAATATCAGTACTAAACATACATACACTAAGTGGTATAGAATGGAAATTCCTAGAGGAAAAGTTCAAAGAGATGCAAGAAGAAATAGACAGCAAAACTATAATAGTGGGGGATCTCAACCTCTCTCTCTCAGAACTAGATAAATTGAACCACAAAATAAATAAGAAAGACGTTAAGGAGGTAAACAAAATGTTAGAAAAGAGAGATATGATAGAGCTTTGGAGGAAATTAAGTGGAGACAGAAAGGAGTTTACTTTTTTCTCAGTGGTTCATGGAACTTATACAAAAATTGACCATTTATTAGGGTATAAAAATCTCAAAATCAAATGCAGAAAGGCAGAAATAATACATGCATTTTTTTTTTAGATCATGATGCCATAACAATCACATGCAATATAAGGCCAGGAGAAAATAGACCAGAAAGTAATTGGAAATTAAATAATCTCATCCTAAAGAATGAATGGATGAAACAACAAATTTCAGACACAATTACTAATTTCATCCAAGAGAATGACAATAATGAGATAACATACCAAAATTTGTGGGATACAGCCAAAGTGGTAATAAGGGGAAATTTTATATCTCTAGATGCTTATTTGCATAAAATAGAGAAAGAAAAAATCAATGAATTGGGCTTACAACTAAAACAGCTAGGAAAAGAACAAATAAGAAACCCTCAATTAAATATCAAATTCAAATCCTAAAAATAAAAAAAGAGATTAATAAAATTGAAAGCAAAAAAACTATTGAATTACTAAATAAAACTAAAAGTTGGTTTTATGAAAAAAACAAAATAGATAAACCTCTAGTTAATTTGATTAGAAAAAGGAAAGAGTAAAATCAAATTGTTAGTCTCAAAAATGAAAAGGGAGAACTTTCCACCAATTAAAAGGAAATTAGAGCAATAATTAGGAGTTACTTTACCCAACTTTATGCCAATAAATTTGGTATCCTAAGTGAAATGGAGAAATACTTAAATAATATAGATTGCCCAGATTAATAGAAGAGGAAATAAATTACTTAATAGTTCCATTTTAGGAAAAGAAATAGAGCAAACTATTAATCAATTCCCTAAGAAAAAATCCCCAACACCAGATGGATTTACATGTGAATTCTACCAAACATTTAAAGAAAAATTAACTCTAATACTATATAAACTATTTGAAAAAAAAGAGGGAATGAAGGACTCTTACCAAATTTCTTTTAGAACACAGATATGGTACTAATAACTAAACCAGGTAGGACTAAAACAGAGAAAGAAAATGATAGGCCAAACTCCCTAATGAATATTGATGCAAAAGCCTTAAATAAAATGTTAGCAAAGAGATTACAGAAAATCAACCCTAGGATAATACACCATGACCAAGTAGTATTTAAACCAGGGATGCAGGGATGGTTCAATATTAGGAAAACTGTTAGCATAATTGACTATATCAATAACCAAATGAACAAAAACTATATGAATTTCTCAATAGATGCAGAAAAAGCCTTTGACAAAATCCAACATCCATTCCTAATATAAACACCAGAGACTATAAGAATAAATGGACTTTTCCTTAAAATAGTCAGTAGTATCTATTTAAAACTGTCAGCTAGCATCATATGTAATGGGGATAAACTGCAACCATTCCCAGTAAGAACAGGGATGAAACAAGGTGGCCCACTGCTACCATTACTATTCAATATTGTATTAGAAATGCTAGCTTTGTCAAAAAGAGAAGAAAAAGAGATTAAAAGATTTAGAGTAGGTCATGAGAAAACCAAATTATCACTCTTTGCAGATGATATGATGGTATATTTAGAGAACCCTAAAGAATCAACTAAAAAAACTATTAGAAATAATCCACGTTAGAAAATTGCAGGATAAAAATAAATCCACATAAATCATCAGCATTTTTATAAATCACTAACAAAATCCAACAGCAAGAGATACAAAGAGAAATTCCATTTATAATAACTGTCAATAGTATACAATATTGGGGAATCTCTCTGCCAAGGGGAAGTCAAGAACTATATGAGCAAAACTACAAAACATTTTCCACACAAATAGAGTCAGATCTGAACAATTGGAAAACTATCAAGTGCTCTTGGATAGGTAGAGTGAATTTAACAAAGATGACAGTACTACCTAAACTAATCTATTTATTCTGCTCTCTCCCTTTCTCCATCAATGTAAAAGCTTTTTCTTTTCTCTTTTATGGCCGAGAATTTACACTATTCTATCTCTCTCTTTCCCTTTCTCCAATACATTACTTTCTCAAAATAATATCTAGTTTTAGATATATTTATTTAATATATTTAGATATATTTAAATATATATTTTTAGATATTATTCCTTAATGTTCAACTCACGCCTGTGTGCACTGTCTAGACATACTCCCTCTAATTTTGCTAATAATGGAAAAATTCCTATGAATGACAAATATCATTGTTCCATGTTGGAATATAAAAAGATTAACTTTGTTATGGCCCTTATGGTTTCCCTTTCCTGATTACCCTGTTATGTTTCTTTGAGATCTGCATTTGAAAGTCAAAATTTATATTCAGCTCTGGTCTTTTCATCATAAATGCTTGAAAGTTTTCTATTTCATTGAATGGCTGCCTTTCCCCCTGAGGGATTATATTCAACCTTGCTATGTATATGATGCTTGGCTGTAATCCTAGTCTCATTGCTCTCTGGGATATCATATTCCAAGCCCCCTGATCCTTTAATGTAGAAGATGGTAAATCTTGCATTATTCTGACTGTGGATCCACTATACATGAATTGTTTCTTTCTGGATCCTTATAATATTTTCTCCTTACACAGGGAGTTCCAGAATTTGTCTGCAAAATTCCTGGGAGTTTTCATCTTGGGATGTCTTTTAAGAAGTGATCAGTGGATTCTTTCAATTTGTATTTTATCCTCTAGTTCTAGAACATCAGAACAGTTTTCCTTGATAGTTTCTTATAAGATAATGTCTAGCTTTCTTTTATGATCATGGCTTTCTGGCAAACCAATATTTTTTAAAAATCCTCTCTCCTGAGTCCATTTCCAAATCAGTTGTTTTTTTTAATGATATACTTCACATTGTTTTATATATTTTTATTCTTTTGGTTTTGTTTCATTGTTTCTTTATTTCTCTTAAAGTCCATTTGTTCACATTTAATTTTTAAGGAATTATTTTCCTCAGTGAGCTTTGTACCTCCCTTTCTACTTGGCCAGTTTTGTTTTTAAGGCATTCTTCTCTTCATTAACTTTCTGTATTTCCTTTTGCATCATTCTCATTTCTCTTCTCAATTTTTTTCTTATTATTTGATTTTTAAAATCCCCTTTGAGCTGTTCTGTGGCCTGAGACCAATTCTTATTTTTCTTGGAGGCTTTGGATGTAGGAGCTTTAATTTTATCTTTTGTTTAAGTGTTTTGATCTTTCTTGTCACGATAGTAACTTTCTATGGTTGGAATATTTTTCTGTGGTTTACTCCTTTCCCCAGCCTATTACTTGGGTTTTAACTCTTTGTTAAAGTAGGGCTCTGTTTCAAGGGCAGAAGGTACAATGTTCTAATCCTCAGGACTTTTCACTACTCTTTTCCAAAGATACTTCTAAGGATTTGTAAGTTTTAGTATTTCCAGGGTGGTATGATCTAAGGATAAATGTGTTTACTACTGGCCTGTGCTCTGGTCTGTGAGTGACACACTCTTCAGTTTACTCTGGCTGTAATTTTTAGTGTGCTAGTGCTTTTCCTCACCCTGAAATTGTGAGCCAGGACTATACCTGCATCTGAGTTTGGAAAAAGCAACAGTGCATCAACAACTGCCTCAGTGCTATTAAAGGGACATCCTTCTGATCCATTTGTTCTAACCCCCTTACTTTTTGTGAGCTGAACACTCTGGAAGCCATCCTTACTGCTGCTGCTTAGTCAGCGACTTCCAAGGCCTGCTCCTGGTTTGCTAGTTTTCCAAGGCCCCCGACCTTAGTGAGACAAACTTTTCCTGGTGACCTTCCCAGTTGTCTTTGGCATCTCCCGACTGAGAAGTCTGGAAACACCAGAGGCTGCCATTGATTCAGAGACCCCATGGTTTGAGGCTGAGGCTGAGCTGGTACACCCTTCCTTGGGACTGTGCTGTATTCCCACATTGGTGCAAAAGACTTTCCTACTGCCCTTCTAAGTTGTCTATGGCTGGAAAGTTGTTCCACTCTGTCTTTTTGTTGGTTCTGATGCTCTAAAATTGTATTTCTATTCATCATTTAAATGTATCTGGAAAGGTTTGGGGGAGACTCAGGTGAGTCCCTGCCTTTACTCTGCCATTTTGGCTCTACCTCAATTATGAGGTGTTTTGCCCAATTATTTGCCAATAAATTGCACAATCTAAGTGAAATGGGTGAATATTTACAAGAATATAAATGGACCAGATTAACAATGGAGGAAATAAAATACGTAAACCCATTTTTGAAAAAAGAAATTGAACAACTCATTATTGAACTCCCTAAGAAAAAAATCTCTAGGGCCACATAGATTTGCAAATGAATTCTGCCAAGCATTTAAAGAACAACTAATACCAATACCATATAAATGATTTGGAAAAAATACACAAAGAATGTGTTCTACCAGATTTCTTTTATGACACAAATATAGTACTGATATCTAAACCAGGAAGAGCCAAAACAAAATTCTAGACTAGTTTCCCTAATTAATATTGATGCAAAAATTTGTATACAATATTACAAAGAGATTCCAGCAATTTATCACAATTATAAGACACTATGACCAAGTGGTATTTTTACCAAAAAAAGGCAGAATTTGTTCAATATCAGGAAAACTATCAGCATAATTGATCATATCAATAACAAAATTAATCAAAACCATATGATTTTCATGATAGATTCAGAAAAAGCTTTTGACAATATACAGCACCCATTCCTATTAAAAGTAGTAGATAGATGGGAAAAAATGGAACTTTCTTTAAAACAATAAGTGAGATCTATCTAAAACTCTTAGCAACCATTCTATGTAATTAGGATAAGTTTAGAAGGTTTCCTAATAAGATCAGGGTGAAACAAGGCTGTCTATTATTGATATTATTCAATATTGTAACTAGAAATGTTAGCTTTAGCAACAAAGAGGAAAAAGAAATTGCAGGAACTAGAAAAGGCAAGTATGAAATACAACTATCACTCTTTGTAGATGACATGATAGTATAATCAACTAAAAACTACTTGAAATAATTAACAACTTTAAAAAAGCTTTAGTATATAAAGTAAAGCCACATAAATCATCAGAATTTACATATATATGTATATATATATATATATTACTAACAAAGCTCAGCAAGAAGAGATAGGAGGAATAAAATTTATTACAAAGTGTAGACAATATACATTATTTTTGAGTCTGCTGATCAAGAGAAACCCAGGAGCTATATGGACACAATTACAAAACACTTTTCACATGAAAAAAGATTGATATAAACAGTTGGAAAAATGATGGGAAGGTTGAGCTAGTATAACAAAAATAACAATTTTTCCTAAATTAATTTATCCATTTAGTATCATACTAATCAAACTACCAAAAATTGTTTATAGAGCTAGAAAAATAACAAAATTCATTCATAGGAACAAAAGGTCAAGAATATAAAAGGAATTAATAAAAAATGCAAAGATAGCTTAGCTGTACCATATCTAAAGCTATATTATAAAACACCAATCATCAAAACTACTTGGTACCACTACACACTTGTCAGATTGGCTAAGATGACAGGAAAAGATAATGACAAGTGTTGGAGGGGATGTGGAAAAGCTGGGACACTGATACATTGTTGGTGGAACTGTGAGCAGATCCAGCCATTCTGGAGAGCAATTTGGAGCTATGCTCAAAAAGTTATCAAACTGTGCATACCCTTTGACCCAGCAGTGTTTCTACTGGGCCTATATCCCAAAGAGATCTTAGAGGAGGGAAAGGGCCCCACATGTGCAAGAATGTTTTTGGCAGCCCTTTTTGTAGTGGCTAGAAACTGGAAACTGTTTGAATACCCACCATTTGGAGAATGGCTGAATAAATTATGGCATATGAATGTTATAAAATATTATTATTATATAAGAAACGATCAGGAGGATGATTTTAGAGAGACCTGGAGAGAACTGATGCTGAGTGAAATGAGCAGAACCAGGAGATTATTGTACACTGCAACATCAATATTATTGATGATCAGTTCTGATGAAAGTGACCCTTTCCAACAATGAGATGATTGAGGCCAGTTCCAATGATCTTGTGTTGAAGAGAGCCATCTGCATCCAGAGAGAGGACTATGGGAATTGAATGTGGATCACAACATAGCATTCTCACTCTTTTTGATGTGGTGCACTTGCATTTTGTTTCTTACTCATTTTCTTTTCTTTTTGATCTGATTTTTCTTGTGCAGCAAGAGAATTGTATAAATATATTTACACATATTGGATTTAAGATACATTTTAACGTGTATAGCATATATTGGATTGCTTGCCATCTAGGGGAGGGGGTGGATCTGGGGAAGGGAAAAATCTGAAACACAAGGCTACACAAGGGTCAATGCTGAAAAATTTTCCATGCATATGTTTTGAAAATAAAAGGCTTTTTTTTTAAAAAGAGAGAAAAATGATGATCGAGTGAATTTTAGAAAAAACCCAGAAAGACATAACAGGAACTGATGCTGAGTGAAGTGAGTAGAACCAGGAGAACATTGTTCACAGTAACAACAGCATTGTGTGATGATCAATTTTAAGTGACTTACCCCTTCTCAGCAAAACAATGAACCAAGAAAAGTCCAAAATATCATGATGGAGAATGATGACCATATCCAGAGAAAGAACTCTATAGCGTCTGAATGCAGATCAAAGCTTGATATTTTCCCTTTTTTCAGCTTTTCCCTTTTGTTCTGCTTCTTCTTTCACAAATGACTAATGTGGAAATGTTTAAATGATTGCATATGTATAACCTCTATCAGATTGATTGCTGTCTTAGGGAGAGAACGATGGGAAATAGGGAGAAAAAAAATTTAAACCAAATCTTATTTTAAAATGTTGAAAACTATCTCTACATGTAATTGGAAAAAAATGAAATAAAATGGACAAAAATAGTAGCCGGAATACTTTTGGAGCATGTAGGCATCATTTCACTGAACAATAAGCAAGACTAAAAATAAGTTCAGACCAATGGTTAATCCAATGTAACTGTAAGTGGTTTACTTCAGGGAGCCTATGAAATAGAAAAGGGAAGAAGGAACAAAATAAAAATGTATGTTTGTTGCTTAAAAAAGAACAAAAAGAAAATGGGACATGGCTGCAATATTATTCTGACACTATTTTCCATGGAATGAATTCATTTAATCTTAGATTTCATCTAAGGAAGGGTCTTGTGATATGGGGCCTCAAAATGATGATATTTTGCTGCATTCTAATAAACATTTAAAAGGAAAAAAAATTGGTCAACAAACAAAAAGTCCTCTTAGCTTAAGAAATCATAAAAAATGTTGTGTCTAATCATATCTAAAGTCTGGATATAAGATATGATTGTGGATCCTTCCTGACTCCAGTGCAGACAAACACTGGAGAAGCTTATGGAAAGAGTAAAACTAAGTAGCTTCCCTGTGTACAAAATGGATGCATCTGCTGTTTGTTATTCCGTTGCTTCAGTAATGTGTGACTCTGTGCAACCCCTTTTGGGGTTTTCTTGGCAAAGATACTTGAGTGATTTGCCATTTGCTTCTCCAGCTCATTTTACCAATGAGGAAACTGAGGCACACAAGATGAAGGGATATGGCACTTAGGAATCAGCAGTTCTTAGTCTGAAATGACAGAGCATGCGACACAGTAAAGAGCAGTGCTGAGTTATACAGTGAGATCCAACAACTCAAAGAAGGACAATTTGTGGACGTAATGAAAAGCTTCCTAATTATGAAAGCTGTGGAGACATAGAATGGGCTGTTACCAGAAAGAAATGATTCTCTTCTCCCTAGGTAATTTCAAGTGAAGACTTAATAGCAACGTATGGGGCATTTTGAAGTGGGAATACTTGGTCCTCTCCAGACCGAGCATGATGGTTCCTGAGGCTCCATCTTACTCTGGTACTCTGTGATATCTCCAAAATCCCAGATGTGGTCATGTTTCCAAAGGGCATTTCATGGAATAATGCCTTGCCAAAAGCACCATCACAAGATCTTTTTATCTTGTTCTCTCTATCTGGCTGGTACTTTTCTACCTCTACCTTTTGCCATTTGCCATAAAAACAATGAAATTTCAGAATTTTCCTCACAGTATAAAAGCTGTTCTTGCTAGATAAATCCCATATTAGCTGGAGCTGGGGAACAATCAGGACTCATTTCCAATTGGCCTCCACCTAACTTTTCCATCCATTCCTTCTGTAGTTCAGTCAGATCTTATGGCTTCTCACATGGAAATTCCCTCCCTTTTCCATGCCTCCGTGTGGCCAGTCCTTCCTGCCTAATGTCCTCTCATCTCACTTCCGCCTCTTAGAATTCCTAATTGTCTTGATCTACATTCAGTTTCCACCTTCTATCTTATGCCTTTCTTTAATTGCCATATTGCTAGTGCTTTCCCTTCCTTGGAGATACTTGTCTATACATATACATGCATGTTATGTCCCTTGATGTAATGTCAGCTCTTGATGGCTGACCCTCGAAGGCAGGAATTGTAGCTTTGGATTACCAGTGCCTTGCCCAGTGTGTTTCATGGCAGATTCCACTAAGCAATTCCTAATTGATTGGGTAGCTCCCAAGCCTCTAGACTAGGGTTTCTTAGCTTTTCTGGGTCCTAAACCTCTCTGGCAGTGAGCTGGTGAAGCCTATGCAGCCCTTTGCAGAATTATTTTATTCGATGCCTAAAGTAAAATACAGAAGACTATAAAGGAAGTCAATGCTATTGAAATGCAGTTACCCCAATACTTCAATAAATAGTTCTTGGACCCAGGTTAAGAACACCTGTCACCTAGTTCTTCTACATTAGGAACATATGGTCCTAGCCATCACTGTTACTGGGGTCATTCAAAGCTTGAGTCCTTTCCCTGGGAAGCTTCACAAGAGTCGAGTGAATGGCAGCCTTCAGTGTGTTTACATGTGCTCAGTTTATTTAAAATAGAAGCCCCTGGTGAAGGGCTGTGCTTCTGGGAGATGACATTCTCCATTGTCTGATCGAGAAGGTGGGCGCTGTCTCTTTCCACTGGCTGGGTAGCCCCCAACTGGCCTTTGCCTTTAGATCTTGTCCAATCTGGTTCTCTCTGGGGTGTCAAGTGGGTGAAGGTCTGTTCACCAGGAGCATTGGGCTAGGTGGGGGAAGGGCTATCTTTCCCCTTTCCCTTGAAGTCCTGTGTTCCTGAGAAATGGATTTGGGATTTGGGGCATATCAAGGAGCTGGGCACACCAAGAGGAGCTTAGGGGTCAGAACTCTAGTCCAGATATTGGTTCCGGCTTATCCTGAGAATCCAGGGGGCCAAGTTGAGGGGACTCAGGAAAATTATGGTCTTAGAAGTTTGTGGGACTGTGCAATGGAAGAATTGGGTTAAATCCTTTCCTCCCTAGATATGGGGTGGAGTAATGTCTCCAGTTACTAGGGTAATGGCTGTATCTTTGTTCTTGTACACTTTGGGAGTATATACATACATACATACATATATTAAAACTAATTGACTGTTAAATGGTTAAATGGAACCAAGATTCTAGGAACTGCTAATATTGAATGGATATATTTGCGGGGACATGAGCCACTGGCAGAGGCTGGATGCCAGCCCAGCCCCCGATTTCTCTTAATGGTACCAGAGAAGTCTGAGAGCTTTGTAATGCAATACCCCTGACCTTTCATGCATTGGGAATCAAGGGAGGCCCTGGTCCACTACACAGTGGGCACTTGATATATGATTGTTGAATGAATGTTGCTTCTGTAGAAAGAGGTCCAGAATCACACAGCCTGTGCTCATGGGCTAGAAGGCAAACCTGCCTGAAACTACCTTGAGCCCATTTGCAAAGAAGGGATGTGATGGCCTGGTCGATGAGCCAGTCCACTCAGACACAAGCTTTAGGACAATGGCCAAGTCCATTTCCTTCCCTAGTTTGCATTTCCTCATTTGCAAAAGAAGGCAGCTGGAGAACACAATCTCCAAGGTCCCTTTCTGTTCTAGGATGCCATCCCTGAGATTTGCCTGTAGCCCTCACACTCTCCTTTTCTCTGTCTTAAAGCACCCCCACCCCAACTTTGGCAGCTTAAAATGCAGTTATCAAAGGAACTTCACATATCATAGAAAATGGTGCACATGTCAGCAGCAAGCACTCAGTTGCCTCAGAGGAGCAGCTTTAAAAATAACTTCCTGATTTGCTTTTGGTGGAGTGGGTTGGGGTAGAAGGGGAGGAAGAGTGATGAGGATTGGGAGAGTGGATTCAGATAATTTTAACTTTAAGCAGCCAAGAAGCAAAGGCTTATTGCACCGCTTCTCACAGGAATCTCATTCTCTCTGACTTTGTACTTCTTTTCATTGGGACGATGATAATATTGATCACTTAATGTATTGTGGTTCAGTCACTTCAGTCGTGTCCAACTCTTCATTGACCCATTTGGGGGTTTCCTGCTAAAGAGAGTGGAGCTGTTTTCCACTTCATTCTCCAACTCATTTTACAGATAAATAAACCGAGGCAAACTGGGGAAGTAACTTGACCAGGATCACCCAACTCCTTCAGCTTAGGTCTTCCTGACTCCAAGTCTGGCATTATTGTACCAAGCTGCCCAGAGCACTTAAGAGTCATGCCATCTAGCAACCATTGATGCCCCTCATTGATGACCTTAGGGATAATGTGACATCTAGAATCCACTTCCTGATGAACTATTATAATATTGTACGAAGAGCCCTGGAATCCCCAGAGGCCATGACAGGACAGGGCAGATATTTGCTGATCCCACCAACATGGAAAGACATGGACTGGACAAGAAGTGCATTGTGTCACCCAAGGAACTAACTCAGGGGAGCCTGGCCAGCAACAGGCAGTGAATGAATATCCCACAACAGCCAGTGAATATCCCACTCAGACCATCCAGAAATTGGAAAACACCCAGAAGAAGACAATGCAATCAGCAAAAGGCCCATGCCATTGGGCCATCAGGTAAAGGTGCTATGGATGTCGAGCCTGAAGAAGGGAAGATTCAGCAGGAGGTGACAGCTATTGTTGAGTCATTGAGAAACTGTAGTGGAGAAATGGGACTCCAGAAGGTAGAAGGTGAAGGAATACTTAGCACAGGTCAATAGGAGAGTTAGGCCTGATGTAAAGAAAAGCCTCTCCCAATTGGAGTTCTCAGAAATGTGTAGACCTTCAAGCAAAGTCTAGATAGCCACTGCCAGAGGTATTGTAGTAGATGGCCATTGAGGTTCCTCCCAACTTTGAAATTCTGTGATTCTCACATAAAGGCCATCAGCTAAGGCAGGTGTCAGCAAACTGTATCAGCAATACATACAGACATACGTATATATGCGTATATGCATGTTTTTGTAAGGCTCTTGAGATAAAAATGTTTTTTAAATATTTTAAATACAGTAAAACTTAATTTTAAAATTTAAAAAAGCATTCTCAAGCTCAAGCCACACAAAAACAACGATTAGATTTTCTCCTCTGGCTTTAATTTGACAATCACTAAACTAAGGTAGAAAGGGGCTGCAAACTACACTGCATGCAATGAATTTATCTATCATTTAAAATGTTAAATGAAAAATGTTGCACATTGTCATATTGCTAAGGAAAATACTGAAGCTAATCTAAGCAAGTTAGCATTTGAAAACAACAACGTTTTCAGCTGTTGAGCTCACCAAGGGGGCCTTTGGTCACCTTACAAATATTGATAATTACCTTTCAGCTGTATGAAGAGCAAGTTGCTTTGGAAGAGATAGCATTACAATTTGTGGAACTCTGGGACTATTCTAAGCCAGGCATTTTGATATGCTGCCCGGTAGAGGTCTATGTAATGTCAAAGCAGCATTGTTGGTTATATTTGTTGCTGTATTTTTCCTAGGTTAAATAATATGATTTCAATATGTTAGTAAACAGAGATTTTACATATTGATTTAAAAGATATTCTCAAAGTTGGACCGATAAAAGTAAAATATTTTTTTCTGTTTTCTTTATTCAAATGGCTCTTCTATATTCTGCAAATGCAAAGTCCATTTGGGGAGATTTCTATAAATTCAGGCAAACTCTTGAGTGTCACTGGGATGAATTAACATGTTTGGCTCATTTAGTAAGTCCTCTCCATTTGGTCTTTCTAATAATGAATTTCAGATGACAGGACAAAAAAATCAGGATTGTTGGGATACTTAGAAAGATAAATAAGAAGGGCTAGGCCACATGCCAGGAAAGAGAAGACTGAATGAACTTTCAAGAAGAAAATCCAATGAATTCCACAAGCTTTCTTTCCTCCTGCCTTTTCATCATTATCTTTACCTTTATCACTAGCTTGGTCAAGACACAGAACTAAGCACCAAGAATATTGAAATGTGAAAATAAATCTTGGAAACATAAGCTGGAGGGCAGGCCGAAAGCCAATGGGTCTTAGCTCCTTTTAAAAATAAAACTGGAACTTAGAGAGATGAAGTACCTTGTCCAGAGCTGGTGTTTGAGGAAGGATTGAGCCCAGCTCTTTCTGACTCCACACCCAACACTCTACCCCTTGCTTCTCAATACTCATTGATGTAGATGCAACTTGGATCACAGCCCATGTGTTCATGCCCATCTTCTATGCTCTTGTTCATTCTCCTCTAAGTTTGCTGTGTTGATTCACCCAAATGGCCCAATGAGGGATGATTTCCTCATTTCTTCAGTTGCCCGTATCCCATTGTAGGAGAGTTTTCATTCTCCCTGTGTCAGATGCGCCTGATATAGCAAGAATACACTTCTTTACTGTTTCATGATAGTTCTTTGTTTTTTTATTCCAATTAAATTTCCCTTAATTGAAGGCACTCAACTTTTTGTATTTATATTCTCAGAGGGAATTGTAGTAGTAGCTAGGGAGTTGGCCTTGAAACTAGAAAAATCAGGATTTGAATCCTTCCTCTGGCATGTATTGGCTGTGTGACCTTAGGCAAGTGACTCAACCTGATAGTTCTCAATCTTGGAAATACAAGTAAAATAACAGTATTAGAAAATTAGAACTTTGTTTCTGGGACATTTGGGATCATTGAGAAAGTGTTGCAATTTTCTCTGCTGGGGACACACATATATATTTTCTAATTTATCCCATATATATGAGAACATACAATTATTTCTTCTAAAATATAAACTCCCTGATGGCAGGTACTTTCTCTCTCTCTCTCTCTCTCTCTCTCTCTCTCTCTCTCTCTCTCTCTCTCTCTCTCTCTCTCTCTCTCATTATGCATAGTGATATATATTGATGTTGATGTATATATCCATGTATTATATGTCTCAATTTATTATCAGAGAATTTAAAAAAAACACCTCACATTATACAACTCTCTCTGCTATTTTTATTGTATATCTCTGTTCTGTTCCTTAGTTAAAGTTCTTGAAAAAATTATCTCAATGCAAACTTTTCATTCTCTCTTACAATCTCTGCAATCTCGCCTTGGAGTGAAACTACTTTCTCCAAAGTAACCAATGACATTTTACTCAATAAATCTAATGACTTTTGTTCAGTCTTCCTGTTTCTGCATCCCTGGGAGAATTTGTCAGTGTTGACCACAGTTTCTCCCTGCCTCCTCTTGTAGTCACTGGGCATCCCCAAGGCTCTACTTTGGGCTATCTCTTTTAGTCATTCCATACTTTTTCACCTGATGAACTCATCCATTATCCAGAGTTCAATTTTTATCACTATTTGAATGTAACTCAGATCTCCAGATCCAGCCTTGGTCTCTCTCCTCAGAAACCATGTGTGGAAAATTCCATCAACTAAAGCATAGAAAGGTTATGATCCGTGTTGGCGGGATGAATATCCTGCTGATGAATTTGTGGAACATTGAAAGCATTACAGCAAGAATTCTCATAATAATAAAGTATTAAGATGATATTGATTTTGCTCTCAGCAACTTACTGACCTAAAGCAACACATCCCTGAGCTATTGAACTCACTTTTGGGAACCAGGGTCATTGAATTCAGTGTTAATCCCAGAGGCCTCATAAATCTCAAAACAACGACCTCCTGCTGCTTGTGGAGCATGTTGAATTTTAAGAGGCATCATTACTTTTGGAAGTTGAAGATTAAAACTCTATGCAAGCTTCACATTCTGATATTAGGTCCTCTAAGTATTCTATAGGACTCTCACATTCAATATGTACAAAACAGAATCCATCCATCCTTGTCCTTTACCACCTTCCAAAACTTCCTTACCTGCATTCACGAATGGCACCATGTTATAGTTAACCTGCCCCAACTCAGTAAATTTTAGTGGCTGGTTCTTACTTCTAGGATTAAATAAAAATGCTCTTCACAACCTACCTCATTCCCATCTTTCCAGTTTTCTCTTACATTGTTCTTCTCTACACATGTTACTGCTTAGCTATACTAGCCTAGTGGCTGATCTTTCCCTCTCCCCACAGTGCCCCATCTCCATGCTTTTGCATTGATTATTTCTTTTTTCCCCAAATTTATTTTGTTAAAGAAACAGAATGAGCAAAAAAAAAAATCAGAAAAGCAATACAAAACAAAAGAGAAAATTATCACGTGTTCAGCAGAACATCAGGGAGGATTCAAAATATATAACAACACATACCAATTTAAGAAAGTATGCATATATATACATATATATATGAAATTATATTCATGAGTGTCTATCTTTTCTCTACTTCCTTATAAAATGTTTTTTTCCCCTCTGCTTCTGCACTCCTTGTTTACTTTATTCTTTTTCCCCCTTTAATCCCCCAACTAGCCCCAAGCAGGCTATAGTTAAGAAAGGATATATTTATATACATACATAAATATATACATACATATACATACACACATTATCTCCCTCCAAAATCTATGAAGAAATAAAGGGATAGGTGGATGGGGAAGCAAAGGGTGAAGGAAGAAGAAAAGGGAGGGATCCTTGGGTGGAGGAAGATTAAGTAATAATAAGCCAAGTTATGCGGCAGAATTTAATGAAAAAGTAAGCAGGGATAGGATATACATACATACATACATATATATATATATATAATATCTATACATAAATATATCTTTTCTTAACTGAAGCTTGCTTAGGAGTAGGGGTGGCCTAGCTGTGCCAGATCTAAAACTATATTATAAAGCAGCGGTCATCAAAACAATAAGAAATAGAATAGTTGATCAGTGGAAAAGATTAGGATCACAGGACAAAATAGTCAGTGACTATGGTAATCTAGTATTTGACAAACCCAAAGACCCCAGCTTTTGGGATAAGAACTCACTATTTGACAAAAACTGCTGGGAAAATTGGAAACTAGTATGGAAGAAACTAGGCATTGACCCACACCTAACACTGTATACCAAGATAAGGTGGAAATGGGTTCATGATTTAGTATAAAGAGTGATATTATTAGAGGAACATAGGATAGTTTACCTCTTAGACCTGTGGAGATGGAATAAATTTATGTCCAAAGAAGAACTGGAACTCTTAATTGAACACCAGATAGAAAATTTTGACTATATTAAGTTTAAAAGGTTTTGTACAAACAAAACTAATGCACACAAGTTTAGGAGGAAAGCAACAAACTGGGAAATCATCTTTGCATTTAAAGGTTCTGATAAAGGCCTCATTTCTAAAATACACAGAGAATTCACTCAAATTTATAAGAATTCAAGCTGTTCTCCAATTGATAAATGGTCAAAGGATAGGAACAGACAATTTTCAGATGATGAAATTAAAACTATTTCTAGTCACATGAAAAGTTGCTCCAAATCACTATTGATCAGAGAAATGCAAACTAAGACAACTCTGAGGTACCACTACACACCTGTCAGATTGGCTAAAATGACAGGAAAAGATAACGATGAATGTTGGAGAGGATGTGGGAAGACTGTGACACCGATGCATTGTTGGTGGAACTGTGAACGGATCCAACCATTCTGGAGAGCAATTTGGAGCTATGCTCAAAAAGTCATCAAACTGTGCCTACCCATTGACCCAGCAGTGTTTCTACTGGGCCTATATCCCAAAGAGATTTTAAAGGAGGGAAAGGGCCCCACATGTGCAAGAATGTTTGTAGTGGCTAGAAACTGGAAACTGAAGGGATGCCCATCATTTGGAGAGTGGCTGAATAAATTATGGGATATGAATGTTATGGAATATTATTGCTCTGTGAGAAATGACCAGCAGGACGATTTCAGAGAGGCCTGGAGAGACTTGCATGAACTGATGCTGAGTGAAACGAGCAGAACCAGGAGATCATTTTACACGGCAACAACAAGATTGATTATAAGATGATCAATTCTGATGGATGTGACTCTCTTCAACAATGATGAGATTCAAACCAGTTCCTACTGTTCATCAATGAAGATAGTCATATACATCCAGAGAGAGGCTTGAGGGAACTGCGTGTGAACTACAACACAGCATTTTAATGCTTTCTGTGAATATTTGCTTACATTTTGTTTTCCTTCTCAGGTTTTTTTTTCTTTCTTTCTAGATCCGATTTTTCTGATACAGCAAGATAAATGTATAAATATGTATACATATATTTGATTTGTCATGTATTTTAACATAATTAACATGTATTAGGCTACCTGCCAACTAGGGGAGGAGATGGGGGAAGGAGGGAAAAATTTGGAACAAAAAGCTTTGCAAGGGTCAATGTTGAAAAATTACCCATGCATGTTTTGCAGATAAAAAGCTTTAATAAAAAAATTAAAAATAGATAAAATTAAAAAAAAAAAGAAACCTAGAGAAGTCTATCAGCGCCACACCAGGAAACTGAATTGCTTCCATATGAGTTGTCTTAGGAAGATCCCTGGCAAGATGAGAACCAGACACTGAGGTCCTTTTTTGTCAAGCATTCCAACTCTACTGCGGGAGCACAACTCTGTGGAGCTGGCCACATTGTGTTCAAATGTCAAATTTACACTGCCCAAAAAGACTATTTTATGGAGCTCTCACACATGGCAAGTGCTTACAAGGTGGTCAGAAAAAGTCATACAAAAGTGACATTCTCCAGGGCTCTCTGAAGAACTTTAGAAGTGACTGTATGGCATGGGAGACAGGACCAGCCAGTATGGAGGGAGGGACCCTTTGAGTGGAAGGGGCTTTACTCTATGAGCAGAGCAGAGCTGAATTGTCTCAGAAGAAATAGGAGCTGTGCAAAGTTAGAGAAGCCGCCGCAGATGTCCATAGGGACTCTGTGTCCAACTTGTGGCAGAGCATCCCACGTTCATAGTGGTCTGATGAGTCCCACACCTGTAGCCCAGCTCTAACACCATGATGTCATCTTGGTCCTCTTGGAGAATGAAGGACAATAGCCATCTATCTATTCATACACACACACACACACACTGGGCCACAGGTCTAAAGCTGGAGAAGGTCTTTCATGTGTCTTCTCCTTTATGATGTAAGTTCCTTGAGCACAGGACCTGTTTCACTTTGGGCTTTGTTACAAGACTCCACCAAATCTGGGCAATTCTGATCCTCCCTGTTCCTTCTGCTTTCCCTCCTTATCAGTATAAGTTTGGGGCCTTACCCCAACACTGCCACAGATGGGTTGATTGGGTTACATCAAAATACATATGAAAGGCTTCTATTTTGGCAGCAGGTGTTCAGAGAAGCATATTTGGTTGTGACCATAAAACACATTTTATCTCTGGGTGGTTGTAAAATCATGGAGGGAGCAGGGTATGGCTCTTGGATCTCAATTTGGTTTTCTCTGGAAAAAGGGGTGACTCACATTCTGAGATAGGAAGACAAACTTAGATAACATTTCATGTTTTTCCTCTCCAATTAATCTGCTGGATGAAAATGGGCAGTCTAGACTGAATGAAAGGTCAGGTATCCTTCTTAGTGATTCTCCCCTGCCTTTTCTGTCATGAACAAAGACATTTCTGAGTGTTTAGAACCAGATACTTAATTGGAGAGTAGAGAAAGGGAAATGAGGGAAAACTACATTCTACAATTTTGTAAAGAATTGATGAAGTCATCCTCATTCAGGGTCCATTGGAAAATCCCATTTCCTTATGTGTATACCTGTGTATTTTCTATTATTTGGGAGTTCGAGGTGGAAAGGACCTTCATGCAAACTGTTCATTTCACAGACAGAGAACTGAGGTTCAGAGAAGCTTTTGCTTTGCTATATGGGTCTTTCCTTTGGAAAAACTTCTAATTGAAGCTCTATTGATGCTTTCTGCTTTGACCTTACTTCCATTTATGCTATACTTCTCATGACAATGGTGAAATGTTTGTATTAGGAGAGAATTGTTAAGTTCACAGTAAAAAACAAAACAAAACTCTTTGAAAATATGGAATTCAGAGAAGGGGAAAGTCTTGCATCACCTGATATTGCATGAAGAAAACAAAACCTTGGATTTTCTTTTTAGAAAACGCATTCTCCAATAGAATTTGCCTTTAAATCAGATCTGGCACAAAATTAAGTATCACAAATCTGTGAAGTATCACAGTATCTCTGAAAATGAGGAACTATGTCTTCAACTTTTTTGTGGGGTCTCAGAGTAATTAATGGAGACCAATGGACCCAGGGCTAGCATTAAAGATAAGCAAAACAAAGACCTCTTTTACATCCTAATCACAATGGTTTGTCCTTTATTCTCCTAGAGGACCAGGACTTCAGGGAGATGATGGAAGGAAATTCAAGTGAATTGGGTTTAATTGAGGGAGGGTTGTGCAAGGTCACCTGTCTCCCTTTCCCCTTCAGAACCATCTGGATCCAGTGGCCAGATCTAGATCAGAATGATGAGAGACGGCCATGGATGCAATGGGAGACCTTGGCCCTCTTCCCTAACAGACACCTGATATCACAGAAGTAGCCTTAAGGAAAACTAAAACATACTGTGGCCCTCTAACAACTACATCCCATCCCACACTTCTCATCTACCATCTCTCACCTGAAAAGAGGGAGATGTTATTTGCCATCAGTCCTCTGAAGTCATGACGATACAGAAAGGGTTGAGGACACACTCACCAAATTAATTCATTAAGGGATTTTAATATGATACAGAGACAGAGACAAAGGCAGATATCCAGAAAGAGAGAGACGGAGAGACAGAATGGGGAAAGGAGAAAATGTGTTTGGTCACTCCCTAGCCCTCTGATATCTTCAGCATCTTAGAGAATGCCAGGGTTTGGGGAGTTGTCTCCAACAAAATCACAAGAAATGTCTGAAAGAAGCAGTCAGCCCAGCAATCTAACCTCCCTTATTCCACAGTCCAAAGCCTTGCCTGCCTCAATAGCTCCAATTTCAATCACTGCCACTTGCAATAGGAGTTTGTGTAAAAGAATACCCTGTTACAGTGCAGACAGAGGGAGGCTAAACATCTCTCATTTAATTTGCTTTGTTTCTCCTTCCATCTTCAGAAACCCCTTCTGAATAAGAGTGGAGGGAAAATGATTAAGACTGAGTAATCTGAAATGGGATAAAACAACCCCAGTTGCTTTAAAAAAAAAAAAAAGGGAGGGGGAAAAACCAAAAGAAAAACCCATAGAAGCAACCATAAAAACAATGTTATTTAAATAATGCTATATCTCTCCGGCCTTATCATTCTGATTACATTCAACTAATCTCCAAAATTGAAAGGTAATGAGCAGTATTTCCTTAAAGCTCATTAAATAATACTGTCAAAATGCAAATTTATTCATTAAGTATAGATGAGCATGTTAAATATTCATGAATTGTGGCACTCAGTATATAATTAATCCCATGGTCTGTGTGTCCAAAAACATTTAGAAGATAAAGGGTTTTGCCAAAGCCCCTGGAGCACAATAGCCTGGGAAAGTCTGACTCCCAGGCAAAGGACTTGGCCATTTGGGTCCCCTGAATTAGGAGAAAAAGCTTGGCCCTCCTGCTTTGTGGGAACTCCAGGTATGAACACTCCTTCCTCCTCTGGGATTTAGAGACCTTGCAGTCTGGGGTCCAGGTAGCAAATGCATCAGAGGCAGGCTTAGATCCAGCTGGAGTCCAAAGTAGGTTCGATCTTCCTTGTCAAATAGCCTCCCTCTTTCAACCTCAGTTTTCTCACCCAGAAAGTAGGTATAATTATGCTTCTAGTACTGAACTCGAGGTCGCTGTAGAACTCAAAATAATGTAAAAGAAATCATTTGAAAACATTGAAGCTCTATGTCAACACCATTCATTATAATCATAGCTCTTTGATCCAATATGTATGAGAGGCAGGGCTTAGCTCTCTCCCTGCTTTGTTACATGACCTTGCAGTGGAGGCCACAAGTGGGAACCCAATGATTTCTTCCTGGTCCTTCTTTAAATAAGAATGTAGCTTTAGGGTGAACCATGATTTTCAGAATTATTACTTATTTAATCCATTTAAAAGGGGAAAATATATTTTCCCTAAAGAAGTTCCTGTTGAGAAAAAATGAAAGTCTATTTTTAAAGTTGTTTTCACCCTGAGGTAACAACAGCCTTTCAAAGGGTAGAAGGTGTGGTTTTATTTCCTTGCTCTCCTTTTCTAGTTAAATTCTTTCATTCATACCACTTCCTTGGAATATCTAACTTAATTCACTCATTAGAAAATATGGCATGTTTTCTATAAGATCCAACCTTGCCAAGTGCCAAATTGAGAGAGATTTAGTTTTTCTCTGTCTCCTCTTCCTCATCTTCTACCTCCCTCCTTCATTGTCATTATTTATTTATGATTGGGAAATCATCTTTTCATCTCACCCCTCCTCAAAAAACCCCAAACACCCTTGAGATGTTTGAAAAGTCCATAATTTCTTCATATTTGAAGGGTTTTTTTTTTCGTTTCTAGTTTCTCTTTCCTAGATTTCCTTGTTGCTTTCCAAGTTCTTCATATTATTGTACTTATTTAATAGCTGTTGCAACTGATCTTTGGGGAAATTTACTCTTAGTGATATAAAGAAATAATGAGGATAAAACACAGAATTATGGCATGAGCCAGAAATCCCACCAGACTTCCTCAATCTGCCCTAGGTTTTCTTAATTCTCCCCACTATTCTTGCAACTCTCTAGAATTTTTAACAGCTTTATTTTAATTGACAAAGATGACTGAATATAAAAAAGGATATCCAAAATACTCAAAAATTTGAGACAGTCTAGTTGATTTCTATCTGTTAAATATTTCTGAACTGTTGGAACAGTTTTAGAGCTTCCTGATGTAGGTGACTAATCACTAAAGCAGATTTTATTTTGGAGGGTGATTCTCCAATGTTCAGACCTGGAGAGTTTTGAGAATGGGACAAAGAATAACTTTTTGGGGCCTCAGCATTTCAAATGTTCCCTATAGTTAGGATTCCCTGAAGGTTGGATTCCCGGTTTTAACCTCTCTTAGGTCCAAAGGGGAAAAAATAGGTCATGGTGTTTGTGATGGCTGTCTCCATGAAACTCATCTACTCAGTTTGTCAGATTGGAACTAATCATTTCTTCTAGTATAGAAATCTTTTAGTTATCTTATTTTCTATTCTGAAGGGCATCATCTTTATTTCTGGCCACCATGTTTTAGGAAGGACATTATAAGCTAGCAAATTTCCAGAGAAGACTAATTAAGATAGTGATTTATGATACATGAGAATCCCTTGAAGGAATAAAAGCTTTTTAGACCGGAGAAAAAGAAGATGAGAAGGTGAGGAAGGGCATGAGTCATCTTCAAGGATTTGAAATATTGTTCTGTAGGATAGTAATTTGTTTTCTTTGGCCTTAGAGAACAGAATGAAAAGAAAATAAGTAGAAGATGCAAAGTGGTAAATTTGGGCTTAATTTAAAGAAAAAAACTGATTAATGATGGATTCAGTGAAAAAAAAAAGTGACTCAAGAGCGAGATGACCTAGATTTGAATCCAGTCTTTCTAATCTTATACCTATATGTCCGTGGATGATCCTTCATGCCATCAAATCTCGACTTCTTCCACATCTTCGAAGTAGGAGGTAGGCTTAGATGGCCTCTGAAATTCTCTTGGGCTCTGTGTTTCTGATTCTGTCATCTTCTCTGTAGATCTTTGATCTTACTTGGAGTGATCCCAAAGTGGATTTGGTTATTTTGAGAAGTAATCAATTCTCCTTCATAGAGCTCTTCAAACAAAGGTGAAAAGAATGATTTAGAGATTCTTTATCAGAGATTGGTTTGATTAAATGTCATTGAAGTCCCAACTATTTAATCATCTTTGTCAATTTTTTTGGCATTTTATGAGCCAATAAGAGATTTTTCCCCCCAAACTGACAAAGGGGTTAGACTTAGGAAGCATCTGGAAATTTGGAAACAAGTGTGTTTTCTAAAATACTATAAAACACCTTCAATGAATTATGGCAGGCTTCTGTTTTCCCTTGTGTATGTTTGAGGGTAAAGAGGGCAAAGAAACATCTGGAGGTAATTGGAATCACCAGAAAGCAGACCTGTAGACAGTTAAGCTCTATTTCAGACTCTCTTCCATCACTGTCAACCACATTATTAATGAGACAAAAGAGGACAATGTGTAAAGCATTTGAATAAGAGAGTGTGACAAAAAAGGACATCTCTCTTTGAGGTGCTATGATGGATAAATCTGAGTAGTCTGACTCAACAGACTCTTGTGGGAGGGTGTGGTTTTCCAAAAAAAAAAACAATTGCATTGTGTGGTCAGGGAGGAAGGAAAAGAATAAAGGTGGAGATCAGGTGGATTCTCAGGTGAAATTTGTTATATCACATCAAAAAGACCTTGTAGGGTGTTGTGAGGATCAAATAAGTGTGTTTAGGTAAGTGCTCCTAAGCTTTATAGCACCCTATCATCATCGTCATTAACTGGGATTCATTATGCTTATTGAGATGATGATTTTCTTCAGCTTTCTGACTCTTCAGTTCAGATTGTTTTCTTTGATTGATCCTCTTCTCTGACTTAAATGCCACTGTGTCTCTGTCCTTAATTTTCTCCTTTTCTTTTGTCTTAATAGGAAAAAAGTATCTCTTCCCAATATGGTTGAACAATTCAGCAAATAAATGTCAAGTGCCTGTTAGACTCTAACTTCCAAGTCTAATGCTAGAAATACAGAAATAAATAGGAAATAGTTCTTTCCCTCAAGGAGCTTACATTCTCTCAAAGACTTCAGAGACCCCAGTTTCCTCATCTATGATATGAATGGGTGAGACTAACTGACCTGGGAGGTCCTTTTCTATTCTAAGTCTCTGACTCTGGTTCATTATTTGTCCTTGCTCCTCAATGACTTTGCTTCAGTGGCCAAGCGTTCCATGGTACAAACTCTAAGCATAGAATTAGGATTATTATTGTTGAGTCCTTGAGAAAATCATTGTGAGTGTTGCTCTCCCAATGTTGTTGTGAGGATAGCTTTTATAAATGTCATATAAATGAGTCATTTCTCAAGTTTGGAAATATGTATACATATATTCGATTTGCCAATATTTTAACATAATTAACATGTAGTGGATATCCTGCCATCTAGGGGAGGGGTGGGGAGTTGGGGGAAAAATTTGTAACGGAAAGCTATGTAAGGGTTATTGTTGAAGAATTACACACACATGTGTTATGCAAATAAAATTTAAAAAATAAAATTTAAAAAAAATAAATGAGTCATTTCTTCCATCATCATGATTCCTTTAGTCATCAATGACTTTGTCTCTTGCCCCAATGAAAACTTCATTTCTCATTCTAACTACTGCCCTCATATATATACACACACACACATATATATATATTTATATATACATATACATGCATATATATATACATATACATATATATATGTGTATGTGTATATATCTTCTCCAGCCTTCAGTTTTCTTATCCAGAAAAGCAGAAGTTAGGATAAAATTACTGCTGAGGTATATTTCCCTAGATCGTAGGATTAAGTTTAAATGATGTTTACCTCCATACTGATTTCTTCCTTTCCCTCTGCCTGCAGAAAGGCTCAGTAAAGTGCTTAACACAATTCTTCTAATCTATTAGTCATTTAATAACAGCTTGCTTCTTCCCTTCTTGTAAAAAAAAAAACCATATGTGCCCCTTCATATTCCCTATAACTTCTTAGGACAAAATATCCCTCTTTCTTTACCTTTCTCCTGTAGGCATTGTTTGTTTGTGTTTTTTTTTTTTATTAGAATATAATTCCTTGAAGAAACACACTGATGTGTGTTTTAGTTCCTAGTATTTAAAGCACAATACTTCATCCATAATCATTCATTTAACCAAACTAAATACTCTGACATTCCTTCAAACTGCTGCCTTGTAACTTTTCTTACTTTTGTTTACTATTTCTCATATAAGTTGTATTTCTTAACTACTTGTTCAATTACTTCCAATGTTCTTTTGTTCCCATAGGTGAGGGAATCAACATCATTGTAACTGCAAATGCTATGGCTTTTGCTCTGTCTTCATTCTACTGGAAATGTCCAGGCAAGCTGATACCATCAGCCATCATTGCCCTGTTGAAGTTAACTTCTTGTCTGGTGTTTTTGGCTCTGGTTTCCATTCTATTATGTGTTCACTCTTTCTGTGCTAGCTTAACCCACTCCTTCTTCTCTTTTTTTTATTATTTTTTTTAGACTTTATTATTTTTATTATATATATTATATATGTTATATATAATATTAATATATTATTATATATTATATATGTTACATATAATATTAATATATTATTATTAATTTTTTTAGACTAACGAGTTCTTTCCCTCTGATCTAAACCTCACTGTGAAAAGAAAAGAAAACCAAAAACAAAACACTTGCAACAAATAAGCACAGAAAAACACAACACATTCCCATATTGGCGGTTTCTCCAGATAAGTTTCCTCCTTCACTTTGAGATTTTCACTTCTCTGTCAGGATGTGGGGGGTGTCATTCTTCATCATCAATCTATGGAATCATGGATGTTCATTGTATGGACCAGGATTATTAAGTTTTTCAAAGGTGGGTTTTTTTTTACAGTGATGTTTTTCAAGTGTAACTTTTGCTCCTGGTTCTGTCACTTCATTCTATATCATGCCTTATAAGTCTTCTCAGGTTTCCATGAAACTTTTTGTTTCATTAGTGAGTTTCATCACTGGGTGATACAGTGGACAGAGGGCTGACTCTGGACTCAGGAAACTCTGAGATACTCTTGAGCAGTATGATCCTGGGGAAGCCATGTAACCTTTGATTGCCTCACTTTCCTCAGTACCAAAATGGGTGTTAAAATAGCATGTACTTTACAAGGTTATTGTAAGGCTCAAATAAGAATTATTTTTTAAACATCCCTGGGCACAGTACCTAGCACATGATAGGCACTATTTAAATCCTTCTTTCCCCCCAACTTAACATAATACTACAATATTTCATTATATTCATAAACCAAAATTTATGTCCATTTGATGGGCATCCCACTGGTTTGTAGTTCCTTGTCTTCAAAAAAATAGTTATGAATAATGTTGTACATATAGAACTTTTCCCTCTTTTGTTCTGATTTTCTTGGTGTATAGATAAACAGATAGATAGACTAAGTGCTTACCATGTACCTGACAGTGTGCTTAAGACATTTAGGTAGTGTCACTGATTCAGAGGGTTGGCTTAGTCTTTTTTAGGGATACAAATTAATTTCTATAATGATTACAGTAATTCCCAACTCTTCCAACAATGCATAAATGTTCCAATTTTCCAAAATGTCTTTGCTCTTCTTTTTAACCTCCAATAATCATTATCCAAGCTTCTGTCTTGTATTCTTTTCACTTTGTTTCTTCTCTTTTCTGATAGCCTCTGTTTTATCTTCACCTAGTACACTAGTAAGACCATTTCTTGCACCTTGAGCCCTGAATCCTTTTCTATTCTTTAGCTCCATAGGTGAATCTGCTTGTCAATTTATATCTCAATGTCCAGCTTGCATTTCAAACTAAAAAAAGGAAAAAGAAAATCCTTACCTTTTGTTTTCCATTCAGAATGAACTCCTACTTGAAATTCCAGATTTCTCTAACTGGCAGCACTTTTTACCACCAACTTATGGAAAAAATCTAGGAGCACCTTTGCCTACTCTTTGATACTGGAGTTATAATAAATACAAGTAAATCATCCCAGCTGAGGTCACTCTCCCAATTCATGCTCATGAAAGTTGGGGACCCTGAAGGTGCTCATTCCTTCTCCTCTAACAATCTGCAGGTAACCCTGAATGATTGAGCCTTTTAATAAATACTATTGTTCGGAAACCACCATCCAATATGCTCCCCAATGTTTAGCAACTCATTGATACCAGTTCGCTTTGAAAAAAGATATTAACTGAGCTATAACAAGGATAGAATCTACAAAACATTGCCCATGGCAGGAGTGCACTTCCCATTCTGCATATACTTGGTCCCTGTGGATAGTAGAATCATATTTTAGGTCCAAAGTTACAAATGCACACATTTAGGGATTACTTACATGCAGGGAGCACACAATTTGGGAGCACACATATAGGGAGCACACACAAGTAGGGAGCACACATGCAGGGAACACATGGGGCTCTCTGTACCCTATGACTGTTGGCCTGAGAGTTCCTTCCTTCCACATGCAGAATCCCCACTTAATTTCTTTCTGTGGGTTTGTGGGCTAGGTCTTTGCAGGACATGCAATCTCAGCTTCCAGGTCTGCCCACTGCTGGACAGCATCATGCAGGACGCTCCTCGGGGTTGCTTTGCCACTTTCTCAGCTACTATCAGCACTGGTGATCTCTTCTAGCAATCTAGTTCCTAAGGAGCCTCTAATGATTCTTCCATCTTCTTGAAGCTCAGAAGGTCATGAACCAGTTCATTTTATCTCTAAATGTTTTAATTCCCTTACAATCAGGAAAAAGAAAATTCAGAAGAGATAAAACACCAGTGTTCTGTGTTCCTAGTGCCCCCTTACTTATTGACCCTTTTCCCTTGAGAATTCACTTGGGAAGAGAAGGCTGCCTGCTTAAACCTTTTCTATTCTCCCTTAATTCCAGACCATTCAGCCAGAAATCTGTTCTTCAGTAATCAATCAATCAGTAAACATTGATTAAGCACCTTCAATTTGCCGGGCACGGTACTGAGTTGATTCCAAAGTATCAGGCCCTTGGCCACTCATGACCAGAAACTGGTTCTTCAACTTGCCACACGTTAGATGGGCAGCAGGCTGGCAGCTGTGCAGACTCTTGGTCTGTGATTTATTCTCTTCCAGAAAGGGGAAATCTGCACATACTCTAAGGACTGGGCTTCCATGGCCCAGTTTTCTCATTAAAAAAAATTCTGGCACCGACAAGCATAAATTTTGGTGGAAGAAACATCAGGTAAACAATCAAAATAAATTTGCAATCACTTGAGGAGATGGGAAAAAGAGGAAAAGCTGGGAGGTGAGGTGGGGGCATTCAGGAAAGGCTTCTATCGGTGCCCGAGCCGAGCCCCAGGGGTAAGTGCCAGCAGCCCCAGGCGAGGTAAGGGCAAGGGATACCTGGTGGGCTTGGCAGGGGGGAGTAGGAGGATCTGATTGTACTCTAGAGGAAGAGAAGGGGAATCTAAGAATGAATTTGTATGGGAGGATGGGGGTCAGCTTGGAAAGATGGGTTGATGAGGCCATGCATTATCCCAGAGTAAAGAAGGAGCTCAAGGCTTTCTGAGCAGGGCATTGAAAGCTCCTTAATGAAATGCCCTTAATGGCTGTCCTGCCAAGAACCACACGAGCAGCAAAGTGCCCTCGGAATACCTACGGAACTTTAGTTGTTACACTCCCTTTTCTGATTTCATTGTGGAAGGAAAATCCTGAGGAGGAAACTCCCTGATTGGCCTCTTCTCTTCTTCCAATCAGAGCTATCAATTTGCTGTTCCAAAGAACAGGTCTGATTGTTCCATATTTAAGAATCTTCAGTGGCTCCCAAGTGCCTCAGGAATAAAATACAAGCTATTTTCTTCATTTTAAATGCAATTTAAATTTAAATTTCAAGTAATTTAATTACTTGAAGATCTGATTAGAATCTATCATTCCAGGGCAATTTTATATTGTTCCTTTTTATTGATTCGATGATCCAAAAAATGATCACTTTGCTGATTCTCATACAAAATCTGCTACCTCCAGTCTTGAACAGGAAGTCTCCTGTGCCTAGAACACCATCATCTCTCCTCTCTGCTACCTATTAGAATGCCTTTCTCCCTTCAATGCTCAGATAATACAAACATCTATTTCCCTTTGCCTTTTCAAAATGACTTGATAAAGACAGTTCTCCAAATCTTAGCCAGCAAAACGGTAACTCACTTTTTACTCCACATCAGTCAGTTACCATCCGGAGGCTTCAGAAACCATGGCAAAGGGACCTACAGTTGGCCTTGATCTTGGCCCAATTAATTCCTGTCTGGGAGTTTTACCGCAACGAAAAGGGGAGACCATCGCAGCCAGGGCTGCGTTGCCTTCCCAGACACAGAAAACTGGCGATATGGCGAAGGATGGAGTTACAATGAGGCATCCAAGCGGTCACAGGTGCGATGCTGCATTTGTACAATAAGACACGAAGCGTGAGCCTTTCCCAGTGAGTGGCAGTCAGTCCTGAGCTCCAGGTGGGACACGGGATCACAAACACTTCCACTTCCAAGTCCCTTCTGTGGTTCTGACTAAGGTGAAAGACGTTGCCAAAGCTTACCTTGGGAACACTGCTACAAGTTGCTCTCAAAGTGTCGTTCTAGCACAGCTCCCAACGTCCGCTCCTAAAGATGCTGAAATCATCTCTCTCAATGGGCTTCGAATCATCAATGAGCCAACGGCGGCCGCTCTTGCTTAAGGCTTGGATCAAAAGCTTGCGCGGAGAGCACTGTGCTGATCTGTGACTTGGAGGCGGCCCTTTCGGGAGCTCCCGAAAGTCCCCCGAAGATGGCAACTTTGAAGTAAGCTTGGGTACAGTCATGTGGGTGGAGAGGCCGCTGGCAACCCCAGGGCCAGCCATTTCCTTGCTGAGCTCAAGCTTTAAAGCCCAGGAAGCGCCTCAGTGAGAACAAGAGCAACGTCTGCCAACTCCGTGCTGACTGCTGGGGAGCACAGCCTCTCCTCTAGTCCCTGGGCCAGTACTGGTACTGGTACCCTTTAGATATCCAGACTTCTGCACCTCTGTCGGGTTGAGCCGGCCTCTTCCTTAGCATGATGGACCCGGACTCTAAGCGACGCCATAGGTGAATTATGGATTCATGACATCCTCCAGATCCCCCAAACAGAATTTCCTCTTGGACTTTCTTACTTTCCTACTTGTGCCCCCCAAATCCAGAATGTTCTGTGGCACTTTCTCAATGGCAGTGAGCTCAATGAGAGAATCTAATTAGGAAAAGGCTGTTCTTGTGGTGCAGCTCTCCGAGCTGCCATCTTTCTTTCTTTTTTTTTTTTTTTTTTTTTGCTTTTTGCTGAGGCAGTTGAGGTTAAGTGACTTGCCCAGGGTCACACAGCTAGGAAGTATTAAGTGTCTGAGACCAGATTTGAACTCAGGTCCTCCTGACTTCAGGGCTGGTGCTCTATCCACTGCACCACCTAGCTGCCCCTCTTTCTTTCTTTTGAAAAAAGCAAAAAATGCTTTAATCTGCATTCAGAGTCCCTCAGTTCTCTGAGGGTGGACAGTATTTTTCATCATGCAGCCTTTAGAATTAATTTGGGTTATGTTATTAAGCAGAGTAGCTAAGTTTTTCACAGTTGATCCTTTTTATAATATTGCTGTTACTGTGTAAAATATTTTCCTGGGTTCTGTTTCACTTTGCATGATTCATATAAGGCTTTCTTCTGAAACCATATGCTCACTATTGCCTACAGAACAATAGTATTACACCATAATCTCACATCATGACTTTTTCAGTCATTCCTCAGTTTCCACTTCTTGGCCACCACCCAAGTTACTATAGATATTTGTGTACAAATAGGTCCTTTCTCCTCTCCTATGATCTCTTTGACATACACAGCCAATGATGGTTTTTCTAGATAATAGGGGATGCAATTTTATAACCCTTATAGCCCTAGGTGCTTCTTCAGAATGATTGGAAGATTACAGCTTCACCAACAGTGCACTAGTGTCTCAACTGCTCAGTGTCTTGACCTGTCTGGCTTGAGAACTCCTGAAACTGTGGCTCCTGTGATCACCATCACTGATTCCCATCACTGATGTTTCATACACGTGGGCTCTGGGACAGTCTCCACACCCACATCACGGGTCTTTCTCTCTGATTTTATTTTTCAATTGTTTTATAAAGTTCCTTGGAGGGGAATGCTGAAAGCGTTCAGCTGAGAATCTGCTCTGCTCTGACATCTTGTCTCTGCCCTGATGCTATCCTTTCTGGAGAGAAATCTGGGAGTGTGTAAGATATATTGCTGTTGATTATCACTCCCCCTTTCCTTGGTATTGAAACTACTGATGAAGCTATGACAGTCTTGATCAAACACAATACCACTATCCACACAAAGCTGACGTGGACTTTACCACTCACTCAGACAACCAGCCCGGAGGGCTCAGTCAGGTGTACTAAGGTAAGCAAGCAATGACAAAGGATAACAATTTGTTGGGCAGGTTTGAGCTCCTAGAAATAATCCTTCCAACCCCTCAGGTTTTCCTTAGATTACAGTAACATTTGACATTGATGCAAAAGACATTCTCTTTGTGTCTGCTGAGGATAAGAGCGGAGAAAAAAAGAATAAAATCACCATCAATGACAAAGATTTCCTGAGTGAAGCAGATATTGCAAGTATGGTCCAGGAAGCTGAGAAATACAAGTCTGAAGATTAGACTAAGAGAGATAAGGTATCTTCCAAGAACTCACCTGAATCTTAGGCTTTCAATATAAAGCCTATGGTGGCAGATGAGAGACTCTAAGGCAAAAGTGGTCACGAATATAAACAGAAGGTCTTTGACCAATGTAATTAAATAATCACCTGGAGAAGAAGCCAACTTCTGAGAAGGAAGGACTTGAGTATCCTCAGAAAGAAGTAGAGAAATAGTCCCATCATTTCAAAGCTGTACCCAGAGGACAAGGGGCTTCTAGGAGAGATACTTGTAGTGGGAGGAGGGATTTCCAGGTAGGGCAGGAGACCTATCTGGAGGTGTTCTGGACCCACCATTGAAGAAGTCAACTAAGCACACTTGAACAAAGATCATTCCGTATAACTTTCCCAGAATTGAAGGACTCAGATTTATGACTGCTTCAAAGTAACATTGACACCGCTGTAGAGGTCTGTGCACTCTGAATAACTGAATGTGAGCAGAAAAAGAGAAAGAAATAACCCAACACTTTGCTGGTACTGTACAAAACTGGAAATGTAATTCTTGTTGTAGGGAATAAAATCTATTAAAAAAGAAAAAAAAAGAAAATGATTCTTCACTCTTGGGTTTGGGGTTTAACAATTTCTTACTCTATTTTATTATACTATTTGTATTCATTTAAAGCAAAGGACAGGCTCTCAAAGAATCCCTTCTGGAAAAAAGTCAGGGAATTATTGATATTAGAGACCCAGTGTCTGTGCCCTTCAGCCCTGAGGGCTGGCATAGACCCCGCTGGTGCACCCTAAGGACGCCTAAACATAGCCATCTGTCCTTTCCTTGTTCCAGTACGGCTTCCTCACTCTTCTATCCACTGCTAAGCTCTCCTTGGTGTGTTATCTCCCCAATGAGGAGATTAGAGTGTAAGCTTCCTGAGAACAGGTGCTTCTGTTGTATCTCTAGCACTTTGCACATAACAAGAGCTGGATAAATGTGTTTGCATTGGGATATCCCATTCATTCCATCAGCTAAAGAGGAACATTTCCTGCTATTATTCCCATAACCTTCCAAATTAAAATTGTTTGGCCAAATTCATAGTTAATTTTGCAAGACTGTTGCTTGGGCAATGAAGAGCCTTGCCAAGGGCACCAGGAGGTGGGCATGGACTGATAAATGGAGGGTGAGGTTTGTAAGAATTCATTTTCTGCACCACCAGTTAGCCAGTCTGGAAACTGAAGGGAAGCCTGGAAAGACTGCCCGCCTCAGGTAAGAATTTCAGGCAGCCAGAGTCCCACTGGGTAGAGTTTGAGAACTTGGGCCATATCTACCATTTAGGATTGGAAACAGAATCGTGAAAATGACGGCTATAGAGTTAAAAAAGAGTGAGCAAGCATCTCAGAGCTGTCAGCTTTCATCAAAGCTGAAAGTTTGTTTGGCTCATTCGGTAGCAGATGCTTGAAACCTGCCGTTGTCTCCTGTATTTTTTTCTTAGTCTTTTCCTATTACATCACATAAATCCTGTCATTTGTTCTCTGTCTTTCCCTTTTTTCTGCCGCTGACGTGGCTCTGTCCTGGCTCTAGCAAATGTGGAAAATGAAGTCGTTTAACATTCTTGTCCTGACTGAAGCCACTAATTATCATCAAGGTCAGATTCCCTCTAACCTAGACATGCAAATCATGGAAGGCCCACAGGCCCAGGGTCTTAAAGAACTGGAGGAAATCGTGTGGAGGAAAGTACCAAATCTGTTCATGAAAATGGAAAACACAGTGAAGATCAAACTACTTTTCTGAAATCTAACCCACAATGCCAGTCTATGGGGCATGGCAGAAGCAGGGCAGCCCCTGAGACATCTCTGCCCTTCCACAGAGGGGCACGGCATCAGCATATGTGAGAACGTGCTACTTAAATTCTCTCTTGAGAAAGGTGGCTGTGATACTGCCTGACCCAAGACACAATTGTGGAGGCCCGGGCTCACAATCTAAACCCCTGCTAAGCTTTGAAAAAGTCCAGGGAAATGCAAGAGCTGGACACAAATCAGGCCAATTCAATCTAATAATCATTTCTTATCGGAGCCAGATACTTGGCTGGTACAATGCCAAAACTGAAATAGTCCTTGCTCTCGAGAAGTTTGCTTTCTACTGATGGGGAAGAAAGGCAAGATATACATAGCCACATATATACAGCTGCATGCATGTGTATGATACAGGCCCATGTGTGTTCTTGGGTCATTCAGTCATAGCCAATGCTTCATGATCCCCTACTCTCGGCAAAGATACTGGAGGGCTTTGCCATTTCCTTCTCCAACTCATTTTACAGTAAATGATGGTAAAATGGGTTAAATGGCCGGCCCAGCAAGTATCTGAGGCCAGACTTAAATTCTGGTCTTCCCAACTCTAGACCCAGTGCTCTATCCACATACCACATACAAGCCTCATGTGTGTATAACGTGTATAACATTATACATATATACGTGTGTGTGTATAATGTTATATGTATAATGTATATATACATATATATATATATACATATATATATATATACTGTATTACATCAGAAAGTAATTCCAAATGGGAAGGAGTGCTAATAACTGGAAAATGGAGGCCATCCTCTTTTTCTGCTATGCTATATACTTTTTAGATCACATATATCTATAAAATAAAGTTCCTATCTTCAAAAAAATCAAAGTGGAACCAACAAGTCCAATCTGCAACCTTCATGGGACACCTTGCTTGAGATAAGGTCCCGTGGAAGCAGTATACTTCGATAAACACTTACTGATTCAAAGGTTTACTACTAAAGGAGGAAAGAAAAGTGGAATATATCACTTATTATTACTGACTCCTGAAATTTTAGTTCAGGAAGGGGAATTATGGATATATTTCAATGAAGAAACTGAGACCTAGAGAGTCTTCCCCAAAGGGAGTTTTCCTGTTAGTGGCAGATCTAACATTTGAACCTCGGGAAGATCCCTGATCTTGCCATGGACACATGCTGTCTTACACAAGTCCTGAGATGTTGCTCCAGATCTCAGGAAATGGTGATGCTTTTTGCAGATGGAAATTCTCACTGAAAGCATATTATTAAATATTATATATATAATTGGATGGAGACAAGGACCTAATGAATATTGAAAGAGGCACAAACAATGGTCTCACCCAATGGGATGAGAATTACAAAGCACCAGAGGGGTCTTTGCTGTGCCCTCTGGGATAGGAGACCATGGGCCGGAGCTGGGCAGGAAAGGCAGATGGGGACAGAATTAGCCTGCATCAGACTCATGAAAGCACCCAAATCATGGACTTTCTGGCTAGACGGAACATTAGTAAAGGCCCTTTGACAAAAGAAATGCATTTTAAATATATATGATTGCGTTACCCATTGGGTACTTTGGGAAATTTTACTCGGAGTTTTGTCGGCATTGAGTTGTTTCTGTTATGTCTAACTCTTCATGAGCACCTTTGGGTTCTCTGGCCAAAGACACTGGAAAGGTTTGGCTTTTGCTTCTCCAGCTCATTTTATGGATGAGCAAACGGAGGCAAACAGGGTTGCAGCGCTACCCAACAGGTCCAGGGGCATCCAGCTGGGAAGTGTCTGAGACCAGGTTTGAACTCAAGGAGACCAGTTTCCCTGACTCCAGGCCTCTTACTCTGTGCACTGTGGGGTTCCTAGCTGCTCTTCAGTTCAAAGGAAAACATGAGAATCATTTTAATCAATAATGCTTAAAAAACAACTTTGAATGGGGAATTTATCGTTGCTTTCAAAGCTGCCCAGCTTTTCTTTGGTTCCTTGGGAAGTGTTTTTGTCTCTTTACTATGCATTCCTCCATCATAAAGAAAGACAAAATTAGATGGGGATAGATAGATGATAGAAACATTTATATTTATACATACGTGTGTATATATGTGTGTGTTTGTATGTATACACACATATTTGTACTCATACATACACACACACACATATATATAAATATAACATGCTTATTTCCTCCTATCATCTGTTTCTCTGAAGATGGATAGCATCTTCCTTCATAAGCCCAAGTCCTTCCATGCCCAAGCAATGTTCCAACCCAAACACATCCTGTGTGAGAGATTGCCCATGGAAGTTTTCCCCCCGATTTTTTGTGTTCCTTCTATTATTGACTGCATGTTTTATTTGTACAAGAAAAGTTTCATTTAAATTTCCCATTTTATATTCCTATGCAGTTCCTTAACATATGAATAGTGCTTTACAAATAGCATATCTTGGTCCTCCCAACAACACTGAAGGGAAGAAAGTATTTTTATCCATTCTTATTTTAGAGATAGAGGAACTGAAACAAAGATAAAGTGAGGAGCCTAAGGTCACATAGCTTCTGACTGTCACAGGCAGCATTTGAACTCAGATATCATGATGCTAGGTCCAGCACCCTAATTACTGGGCTGCCTAGCTACCTCAAAGAGGAAAAGTTGAGAGTGAGATTGTTTTCCCCGCTGGTGTGACTTTGTTTTATCACTTATTCTGATTTGCAAATATTAGGTTTATCATTTTAAAAATTGATGCTACAATGGCAAATTGCCTGTTCCTCTGGTCCAACCACCAGTCAGTCCTTCAAGCTTTCCAGAAATAAAGACTGGGGCTATTTGTTGACCCAGGTTATTTTTCTTAACTGGCTGGAGATCCTCCACTCTGAGAGAAAAGTGGGCTGGACAAGGTCTAAGAAAGAATGGAGCACTCACTTCTCTGGGGCAATGAAAAGTTTTGGCTGATTCAGCTGAATAGGTTCCTTTCCAAATGGATACTTGATAGAAGGTAAACACAGCCTGGATCTTGTTTAACTGACTTAGAAAAAGAATCTAATGCTCTCGGCAGCCCAGCTACAGGCAAAAAAACAAAGGCTGGACAGGGGGAGCTTTGGGTATGGCAGAAATGGCTGAATCTCACATCATTCAAGCTCCACATTTATTCCTTAGGATTCAGAGGAAAGAGGAACCTTTTGATTCAGTGCTTTGGTACAAAATGCTGTCTTCTCACTGGTCTTCTTCCTTTGCTTTGTGCTTGCTTGAGTGTCTTCCCTTGGGTGTCCCCTTTCTGTCAATTCCATGTGATCACAGGATGTCTGCTCTTGGGTAGTGTACGGTGCTCAAGAGTTGCTCAGAATTAAGGTGTGATATGATAATAATGACAATAACCATGTTAATAGCAAAATCATAATAAACATAATAGCACAAATTTAAAATGCGTTTCTATACATATACATATACATATACATATACTATGTAAAAAGTGACAACAAAAGCAAGGTATTTATACAATTCTATAGAAGGTACACTTTGTATATGTATGTGTGTGTGTATTATATATGCATATATACATCTACATACATATATGCATAAAGCACGCATCTTTACAATATTATAAGTACATCATATATTTTTATAGCTAATAAAGTTTGCAAAATTCCTTACAAATATTAATAATTCATTCTCACAATCTTAGAAGTAGGTATTATTATTACTGTCCTCATTTAACAGATGAAGAAATTGAGGCAGGCAGTGTCTAGTAACTTGCAGGGTCACATAGCTAGTAAGTGTCTGAGTTTGAATCTGCACTCAGGTTTTCCTGATTCTGAGATTCTATGCAGTAAGGCACCACCTCGCTTAAAGCAGATAGATCCTGCCTCTGACAGTGAAAATATGCCCAAACCTGTGGGGCATCCCTCCATCCTTGTCCACTTGGCCTCCTGAGTCCTAACAGGACTCCTTCTCTCTGCTCAGAGCCTGTACTCTGCTGTGTCTCCATCCAGCCCCCAAAAGGGACCCGTGGGCTAGTTCAGGGACAGCAAATGGTAGAGCCATAAAGTCCAAGGATCATGGAGACAGAGTTGTATGTGGAGAATCAGGAGCCCCCTTCCAGGGCTCTGTGTGGTTTGGGCCAAGCCCCAATCTTATAGGGAATTTTCTTAACTGTAAAATGCTAGGATTTGAATGAGATCATCTGTCAAGTCCTTTGTTGTTCCAAACCTGAGATCCATGACCTTTGTGCTTCCCTTGCCTTGGAACAGACTGTTCCCTCACCTACAATTGTCTCTCCTACAAGATTCGAGAATCTCAGCTTTGTTCAAAGCTCTGGGTCCCACTTTCTAGACCAACTTTTCCCTGATTTCCCAATTGTTAGTATTTTCTCTCTCCCACATTACTAAATGCAAAGTACTTTATATTTCTTTCTCTGTATACATGTTGCATCCCCATTCCCACTATCTTTAGGAGAATTTACATTTTGTTGGTAGAAGCCACTGGTCATTTGTGTTTTTAAAACTCCTTTGCAGGACATAGATAGCCTTCCATATAATAGGTGCCTAATGAATGCTCACTGACTTGACATGAATCGTCTGCCTTTCAAGTTTGTTATAAGGAAAGCACTTTGTCAACTTCAAAAATCTATATAAATAGGACTGATTATGTTAATCCTATGTTTATAAATGGAATTTACCAGTTTAGCTCTTGATATAAAGCCAGGCTAAAAGATTTTATTCAGAGGAATAAATAGAATATTTTACTTCAATTCTCTGGTCCCATCTTGGCCAACCCAGCTAAAAACTCCATTATATTATGTTCCAGAGTAACTTCCAAAGCAAAGAATTCTATACAGTCATTCCCTCAACATTGTTTTACATTTAATTTTAATTTTATTTTCTCAATTACATATAAACAAAAAAATTTTAAATTTGTTTTTAAACTTTTTGAGTTCCAAATTCTCTTCCTACCTCCTTCTGCTCCCTCGTCCTTGAGAAGGCAGGCAATTTGACACGGACTATACATATACATTATGCAAGACATTTCCATATTATCCATGTTACCAAAAAAAAGACCCAAAATTTAAAAAAAAAAAAGAAGTTTCAATCTGTGTTCCGATGCCATCAGCCCTTTCTCTGGAGATAGAATTTTTCATCATAAATCTTTTGGAATTGTCTTGAATCAGTGTATTGATTAGAATACTCAATACATTCATAGTTGATTATTGTGTAATATTGCTGTTACTATGTGCAATGTTGTCCTTCTTTTGCTGATTTCATTCTGCCTCAGTTCATGTAAATCTTCCTAGGTGTTTTCTGAAAACATCCTGCTTACCATTTCTTAAAGCACAATAGTATTCTATCACAATCATATTCCACTTGTTCAGAAGTTTCCCAACTGAGGGGTGTCTCCTGCATTTCCAATTATTTTGAACCACAAAAATACTATTATAAATATATTTTTTATGGAAATAGGTCCTTCTTCCTTTTTCTTTGATCTTTTTGAGGTATAGACCTAATAATGGTATTCCTGGGTTAAAGGATATGCACAGTTTTATTGATGTGGGGGCATAGTTCTAAATTGTTCTAAATAATGCTTGGGTCAGTTCACAACTCTACCAACAGTGCTTTAGTGTCCCTATTTTTCTACATATCCTCCAATATTTGTCATTTTCTTTTTCTGTCAGATTAGCCTAATTTGATAGGTATAAGGTGATACCTCAGGATGTTTTAGTTTGCATTTCTCTAATCAATAGTGATTTAGAATAATTTTTAATATGACTATAGATAAGTCTGATTTTTTTCTTTTAAAAACTGCATGTTAATCTTCTCTGATCACTTATCAAATTGGATATTTTGTCATATTCTTACAAATTTGACACAGTTCTCTATATATTTGAAAAATAAATCTTTTATCAGAAAAACTCATTATAAATTCCCCTCTCCCCCACTTTCCTTTTTCATTCTGATTTTGGCTGAATTAGTTTTTTAATTTGATGTAATCAAAATTATTGATTTCATGTCCTATAATGTTCTCTATCTCTTTTTTGGTCATAAATTCTTCCCTTATCCATAATTCTGACAAGTAAAATAGCCCATGCTCCCCTAATTTGTTTATATCACCCTTCATGTCTAAATAATATATGCAATTTGACTTGATCTTGGTATACTCTGGGAGATGTTGCCCTATACCTAGTTTCTGCCAAACAGCTTTCCAGTTTTCCCACTAATTGTTGTCAAGTAGTGAGTTCTTATTGCCAAATCACGGATCTTTGTGTTTTTCAAAATAAATTACTATGTTTATTTACTACTGTGTATAGTGTGCCTAATCTAGTCCCCTGATCTACCACTCTCTTTCTTAGTCAGCAGCAGATTGCTTTACTGTCTACTGCTCTGTCATGCAGTTTGAGATCTGGTACTGTGAGACTACTTCCCTTCATTTTTTTTCATTGATTCCCTTGATATTCTTGACCTTTTATTCTTCCAGATGAATTGTTGTTATTTTTTCTTACTCTATAAAACACTTTTTGGGGCAATTTGATTGGTGTGGCCTGAATAAGTAAATCAATTTAGGAAGAACTGTCATTTTTTATTATACTGTCTTCAGACTCGGAATCCAGTGCTCTACTTACTATGTACCGTGCACCTTTTCCCCACCACAACTCCTTAAAGCTCTCCATAAAGAGGAGTTGTTGCTATTGCTAGAGCCTGTGATTTAGAGTACTTTTTATTTACAAAGCAATATTCCTTATAATACTCTTGGTATTTGACATTTGAAAACAGACTCAGGCTTGCCTAATCTTTCATTGAGAGAAGTCCCTGTGCTGAATCCCTCTTCTCCCGGTGGTCTCTCTTGCCACTCTTTTGGGAAGGATCCCAGCCATTTTTCTCCTGTCTCCCTCTCCATCTTTTCAGTTCCCCTGTATGTGAAGTCTCACTCCACAATGAAGTGACTTCCTTGAAGGAAGGTACAATCCTTTCAGTTGGTCTTGAGCCAACGCTTACCTGGCACATATTGAGAGTTTTTAGAAGTACATTCGGGAGGTGTACATGTACCTGTTTGACTTAGATGATATTCATAGTAATTACGGGTATCCCCGATATATCTAAAAGGCAATCCAAGCTGAGAGTGCTCAGACAACTTTGTTGGGGTTCTTCAGCTTGAAAGGACTAAGAGTCCTGTGATGAGTGTGTCCTTTGCCATTGTCCCCGGCAACCTCCATGAGCATACGGTCCTGGAAACGCTTAAAGAATCGGCTCCTGGGTCGGAACCCGAGACTCTCTCAATGAGCAGAGACATCTGAGGGCAGCCAGACGGTTCCTTGGTCCCCCTCACAATTCCCGGCCATGCTTAAATTACCCATTTCAACCCTCCATCTTTTACCACAGCGGAACTTGTCACTGATATACAGGAGACAAGGATAGATGGGACTGTTATAAGGAAAAGCATAATCCGGGCAATTCCTAATCCCAACAATCCCCAAGACTAATGAGGAAGGGGACAAAGAGGGGGAAGACAAGACTAATTGGAGGCCATGGATAAGAGAGATTAGACGACTGCATATTCATGCTGCCATTCATTTGCTCCTGCCTCTCATTTCAATTCTCAGCTGGCTCTGCAAGGCTTTGGAAGGAACTATTTGTTCAGGATTATTTTTGCTACAAGTCCGGAGGCTTGATTCTGCCCAGGGATCTCTGAGCAGTTCCAAGGGGAGAGCAGCTTGGCAGGGCCGCCATTACCAGAGTGTTCAAAGGGCCTTTTCCTTTCTTATTTTCAGACGAATAAACAGCCTTTGTCTGAAGGACGTTCCTGGCAAGATCTTGCGTGAGGTGAAATGCTTTTTTAAAAGTGCACACGCCATCTTGCCCGTTTGGAGCCCGTTTGCCTGTTTGTTCTTGGCAACAGTATCACTTAGCGGGTGGCCCTTGTGACACCGGAGCCTCGGGGTTACAGGAGAGCTGCTACCCACACCCTGCACATGCACAGGGAGCTCCAGCCGCCCTCTGACCGACTCTCTGTCTGAAAGGGGCGAGGAGCAGCCAGGGCAGGTCCCTCGTGCTGTGGGACTGCATCTTCTCCATTCCAAACTTTGCCTCCAGGAGGGGAGGTTACCTTTACTGTGGCTCAGGTGGGGGAAGAGCTTAGGGGCCCCCCCCCCAGGCCTGCTCCTGCCTCCAGCCTCCAGGGTGCTGGGAGCCTGACTGGAAGGGACATGGGCAGAGCAGAAGGAGGGAAAGGAAGGACGGTGTTTGGGGATGAGCTTTCTTTCCCCAGATCTGGGCTGGAGAGAGGCAGTGGGCTGTGTCCTCTCATACCTTCCTGGTGCAGTCCATCAGGCAACCGTGTCCCTCTAGAAAGGAGAGCTAGAACCAGAACTCTCCCAAAGACCCACACAAAGAGAGAAAGGTTCCTGTCTCTTCATCTCGCTCCTTTTCTCCTTCCCTCTCTCCTGTCCTAGCTCTCTTCCCCTCCTCTCTTTCACTACTCATCTCAGCTCCATCACTCTTGGTTAGAAATGGGGGGGATCCCTTAATGACCCAACTAAGGGCATCTGGATATTGTAATGTACGTAGGCAGAACTTTTCATCTCCGGGTCTTCATTAGTAGTGAGGACATTAACCCCCTTTCATAAATATGTATTCATATCTCTTATGCTATGAATTACATTGTATCTCTAAATCATAAGCTCCATGAGGGCAAGGACTTTATTTTATTTGCCCCCTACTCCCCATTGGTCTAAGCAGAGTACCATATGCATTAGGAGGCTCTCAAACATTGTCTGAATGGATGGATATTGGCACTGGGGAATGGCACACATTTGTGTGTTGGCTCTTTGCCACAATGCATCCAGCCCCACTTCTTGGGACATGGCTAGACTCATAGTATATGTTCTCATATTCACGTAATGAGCTGCTTTCCATTATATCAGACTCATTCATCATCGAATGTTCAGTGAGCCTCCTAAGATTGTATGTAAAAAAGACAAATGATTTCAGGTTGGATCGTATATAATTTTAAGAAACCCTCCAAACAAGAGATTAGAAAATGGTATTTATTGCTGAAAACTTAAAGTATCCAAGTCATCACTTTGAAAATACAAAGAACACATAAAAATATTATAAATTCATTGAAAATAAGAGACACACACTGGAAAACAGAAAATCCTAGCAAACCTGAATATGAAGAATTTATTTAATCTAATATAAATAGGAAAAGGTGGACAATATAAATGGCTACTAAATCTACGGTGACATCCATTATGCATAAATTACTGTGGGGAGGAACACTACGAAACAGAATGTAAATCTCTTGGGTCATTTCATTTCAAAGTTAGAGAAGAACAAACAATTCCATAAAAACAGGAGCATATGGGTATACGGTATACAGACATCTGGCAGGCAAGGGGCAGCAACCCAAAGGCAGCCTCCCTGGAAGCAGGAAGGGAGAAGAGCCCCATTATCTCATCCATCACCAACAGACTCCTTGGCCAAACAATGCTTTCCATAAGCATGCAAGTAGAACCTTGCCCAAGAAAAGTCAAAGGATCAGTGCAAGGGAAGAAAGCCTCCCATGTCAGTGCTGCTGAGTTCCCGGGAGCATTCTAGGAGTGAGCAGTATTGGTCAATTTATTTTGGAACACTGCGTGTGCATAGGAACGCTGCCATTAGTTTACTTTGGGGTACATCATAAATTGCAAGGGGCTCATGCAAAAAAATCACAGTGGTGAATAATGTAGATGGAGACAGTCCAAAAAGGCAGTGTTTTAAGTGTTTAGAGCACTGGAAGGCCTGGATTCAAATTCCAACTCTCTCACCTGTTAGCTGTGTGACTCTGGACAATTCATTTAACCCTCTAAGGTTCGGGCAACTCTCTGACATTTATATTAAGCTGTAGACCAGGGCTTGTTGAGGCAGTTCCCATACTTGGGTTATCATTGATCCATGGCAGATTGACTCTTTTTGTACCACTGATTTGCTGCAAATTCATGCATTTGTTAATGGAGGACAGGGTGACTTTTATTGTTCTGTACCACAGTCAAGGAAGCAGCTATGTGGCTCAGTGCATGGAGTACTGTGTCTGGAGTCAGGAGCACCTGTGTTCAAATCTGGCCTCCAACACTTACCAGTGTATGACCCTGGGGAAGTGATTTAACCTGTGTCTTAACCCACTGGAGTGACAAACCATTCCAATGTCTTTGCCAAATCCATGGAGAGTACTGGTGTGCGGGGGTCCACAGATCATGAAGAGCAGGTACAACTGAATGATGACAAAGTCAAATGGATTTAACTCTCTGAAGTACTCTAAAGTTTTTGGAGATGACCCTTTGGATGACCCTTTGTCACTTGTAGTGAACAGTAACATCCTCTTCCAATTCTTTGTTAAACAACTGAAATACTTTATTTTGAAAAGCCCTGCCTATAGACCTTGAAAATGTTCCATGTTATCCATTTCTTTTTCCTGATTTTTTATGCTCAAACCAGTCTGTCAATGAGAGAGTGAACAAAATTTCCTTGCCAAACTAAGAACGCTGAGTTCTTGAAGGCCATGCCAGTGATGAATATACCAATTACATCATGGTTCAATAAAAATGGGGAAGGGGAGAAGGTGTGAATCAGAGAGTTGGAGAATCAGAAGGTCCTGGCAAGTTGAGAAGGCTTCCAGTATGGGCTTGATGCCATTTATCAGTCAGGCAAGCTCAGGTTGCAGAGGCTGGTGGCCAGCTTGGCCACAGGATCCATGTATTTTTCTGACATTCTAACTCACACGCTAAGCTAGGAAGGTTGTGATCTCCAAAGGTGGAAGGACAACCGACAGTGAAGGCAAAAGGAGCGGCCTCTAGCCTCCTAGAACTAAAGGTAGGACCCCCTTTCCTCGACCTCAGCTGTTCCCCTTGTGAAGCCAAATAGAGGTTTGGGCTAGAAGGTTTCTAAGGTAGAGGAAAGGAAAGGGGAAGTTGCCATTCTGAGGCAGGATTGGAACGTCTTATCCCATGTTTGAATCGACAGGAGACTTTGGCAGTTCACTGTAACACATGATTTGATTTCTCCCAAATTAACGGGCATGTGACGGAGAGTGAAATGGGTTTAAATATTGAAATTATATATACACATGCATACATACTATACATATACATGCATATATAATATGCATTCATAAAACAGAAGCAGCATGACACAGTGAATATATTTTAGGTTTGGAGTCAGAAAGGCCTGGGTTCAGATGCTGCCCCTTGGCAAGTCAGCTTCCATGTCATTTTCCAGCACTTACTGACCAGTCACCCAGACAAGAGTTTGCACTTTGGGAGGGCCTTTCACTGGAGGAGTCATCAATTAAATATCTCTCATTGTAGGTCGCCCACTCTAGTCTAGGCCCTTTGCGTCTGTGTGTCTTAGTCACAGGTCTCTTCCGGTGCCCAAAAGCCTAAATCTAAGTTCATGAAAAGAAAGGGGAAGCTTAGCTCATTACAGAGTTTCTCAATCACTTTGGGCAGCTCATGTTTGCCCAAACAGAGCCCGTGAATGGCGCTGAACGCGGTGCGGGGACAGCACTTTCCTCATTATCAGCTAGCAAATAGAGACAGAGCAAATTATAAGCCTCCCTCCAAAAACCATATTTTCGGCTACTTCACCTGAAAAGCATCCAAATTCAGTGCTTTTTTTTTATAGTTTGGGCAGCAATCTTTCTTAAGTTATTGGGAATTCTTTTGTGTTCCCTCCCAAATGGGAGCTCCTGAGCTGCCACTTTTACTCTCTATATGAAGCAGCCCAGCAGGAAAGCTTTGCCAAGGTGCTTAGGTGGGATCGACCGCCTGCTTTGGGGGGCTGCCCTCTCCCTGCAGGGCCAGGGGGCTCCTGGGGACCCTTCTGCCTCCAGATGCCCTCCCCACTGTTTTGGTAAGAGGAGTGGGCCGTGATTTCAGGGAATTCCCCAGACAGGGGCACCCTGGGGCAGTGCTTGAATCCTGAGCTGGTCACTTAACTTACAGTTGTATTACATGAGCCTTGAATCTCTGATCTCATGAAACAGCCTCCACAGACTGGGGCCCACTCAGAAATGGGGGGCTTTGAGCTGGGTGAGAGACCCTGGCAGGACTGACCATCCCGTCTGTGGCAGAAGCTACAACTCCTCCAAGGTCTTCCTGAGCCTGAGGAGGTCAGCCCTCTCTCCACCACTCCTCATGTCCTTATGTCACCATCCTCCCTCCTGCAAAGGTCAAGTAAATGGATCGATGGCGGCGGCCTTTCAGCGGGAGGTACGTGAGTGTGGGGATGCTCTCCGAGTGGTTCTGTGGATCCGGCAGAAGGGCAAGGAGCAGCATCTGGGTATTTCCTCTGTTGCATTTCTAACCAAGTCAAACAAAAGGAAATCTCTGCTTTTCAGGGTGGGTGACAAGGGGTGACCGGCCAATGGCCTGCTTTTTCCACTTGGACTTTTAACTTCCAGGGAACTGTGGGCGATGCAGACAAATACATTAATTTGGCACTTGGCTATTTATTCATCAAGGGGTTTTTCACCTTCAGAAATTCAAGACTGTTTTCTGAAATCTCCAAAGTGTGAGGAAAAAAAGAACGTTCTGAATATGCCATGTGAGACTCGTGTCATTTCTCAGCCCCAGAGCCCATTTTCAGACAGCTGTGTGCTCCTCACAGGGCTGGAGGGGAGGGCCAATTTGGGATCAGAGAACAAAGGTTTGAGTCCCCACTCGGATGCTCATGATTTGTCTTGTCTGATGTCAGGTAAGTCACTTAATTTCTCTGTGCCTCAGTTTCCTCATCTGCTGAATGAGAAGGTTAGACTAGAGGTCATCCTCTCTCTAGGCTCTAAATCAAGTCCCTGTAAATCCATTAGTGAATTTTGGGATTTCATACACTTCCCAGTATTTGGTCCTTGTTGGGTCACATCTGGAGGACTGAGATCAGTGCTGTGTGAGGGAGGACTGAGATCAGTGTTGTATGAGGGAGGACGGAGATCAGTGTTGTGTGAGGGAGGATGGAGATCAGTGTTGTGAGGGAGGACTGAGATCAGTGCTGTGAGGGAGGACGGAGATCAGTGCTGTGAGGGAGGACGGAGATCAGTGCTGTGAGGGAGGACAGAGATCAGTGATGTGAGGGAGGTCTGAGATCAGTGCTGTGTGAGGGAGGACAGAGATCAGTGCTGTGAGGGAGGACGGAGATCAGTGCTGTGGCTGAATTCAGTGCAATTAGAAAAATACATTTCGTGTGTCTGGGTGTGAAGCACTTTTCAAGGCTGAGGAGCCACAACTCTTCTCTAAGGGGATTGAATCCTACCAGGAAAAGGTCATGCAGAAAACCAAGGCTGTCCAGGAAAGGGCCCGGATCTTTGGCTGACAGCAGCAGGTGAGGGAATCCAGGATGTGCAAGTCAGAGAAGAGAAGGTGTCTAGGGGCAAGGGAGCCCGGGTCTGAAGGAGCCTCCTAGGTGAAGGCTGTGCTTGGGGAAGGCTGAGCAAACCTGCTCTTTTTACCTTCAGAGGAAGGAGGAGGAGCAGGGTGGGGAAGTTACAGAGGAGCACAGGGGGGCTCAGAGTCAGGAGAAGCTCCCTAGCACAGACGGGTGTCCCAAAGCTTCCTCAAGAGATTGCAGTCTCCATCAGTGTAAGCCAAGCCTGAGGTGGAACACAAGCATTCGGAGCCCGAAGACCTGTGTTTGAGACTCCGCTGAGCTACTGACAGTCTGCCTGAGCTTGGGCACCCGCTTACCCGTGTGGGCTTCCACATATTCATCTGAAGAGCAAGGGGTTGGACTCACTCACCCAAGGACCTTGGGACCTTCCTGGCTTTAGAGCTATGGCCACACGGCCACAAAACAACAAGCGACAGTGGCTCCGACCAGCCCGGACTTTAATCCTGTGTGACGGTGTCTGTGAGATCTTGGCCAAGTCACAAGCTTTCATTTTGCATCTGTCTGCAAAGGGATTGAACGAGGTGACTCCTGTGCCCTTCTGGCCCTTCCTCTATGATGCTGTCACCAGCAGGATGCAGGAGGCTCTGAATTCAAATCTATCCTGGGATATAGCATCAGCTAGGTGATTTTGAGTAAGTTATTCCACCTCTAGTTGCCTCAGTTTTTTCAACTGTAAAATGTGGATAATAACAGCAAAGGAGATATTTGGGAAGCACTTAGCACCACACCTGACAGTGGGAATCCTCTAAATGCTAATTCCTTCCTTCGCCTTCTCAATATCCCATAAGACAATCAATATCTCCAAAGATAACATCAGAGCTCTTCATGATACAGCCATTTCTCTACCATGCAGCCCAGCATTTCATTGGCTCTCCCAGTCAAGATAGCCACAGGCCTGTTGATGGGCAGGTTAGTCAGATGACCTTCCAGTATTTGGGCAATATGGAGGGGTATCTTTTTAAAGACTGAACAATAAGGCCGTGGAGGACCTGTTTTTCCACCCTTCAGAAAAGTCCCAGACCTGCCCAGGAAAAGAACATGGCAGCCAGCTGGAGACAAGGGCTGGAGTTGGAGGCTTTTAGCATGCTCTTATCTCTCCAGGGGGAGCGGAAGATTTGGCATAATACTGCTTAGGTATAAAGCCCAAGTCTAATCTCCACTGGTCTCCCTGCGAGCCTTGCTGTGGGCCAGAGTCTGGCCAATGGGAGGAAATCTCTGTTTCCAGAAAGAGTGTCGGTCCCTGAAGTCCATCGTCCATCACCGGCTCTGTGGCTTCCCATTTGGACATCCTGTTCATTTTTAATCTCACCAAGACAGACCCAGAAGGGCATTGCCCCACACAAGCTCCCTCCTTCCACCAGGGAGGGCACTTCTTGTCTCTGGTGGCTCTGCCCTTAACTCTTCAGAGAGATCCTCCCAGACCTGTGCAGATCTCCCTGCGCTACACCCAGCAAGCAAAGCAACCTGAGGCCCTCCCTCACCTGGCTCCAGGGAATGAATCCCTCCTTCCAGGTCCCCTTCTACATCGTGATATCCCAGCTTCCGTCTGGAACTTTAATTTCTCTCAAAGTCTGGAGGGATTTCTCCACTGGAAGTAAGACTTCTCCGGCTTCTTCCCCCTGTTTTCTTTTGTTTTCAGATTTGATTCCCTTATTAAGAAAGCCAGGTGTGAAAAAGCCCATTTCCTTATGTCCCGAAATTCCAAGTCATCTACTCTGCTCAATCATCTAAACAAGTCGGCTCTGGAGAATATGATTTGCGCTCGCATTTGGCACGCCACATTAAGTGGTAAATGGACACGATGTCAGGGAAAAAGTCTGATGGCATCTTAGCTGCTTTTCAAAATGAACATAATTAACATGCAATTAACACCGCCGGGGAAGGGCTTTCCACTGCTTTTGTCTCAAGGAAGTGAAGGGCCGGCGTCCTCTGGATGGATTTACCCAATGGAAAGAGTAATTTCAGAGACCACGTGTTATTTCTGCAATCCCTTCCACCTACAAGCACTAATCACAAGAAATGTGGGGGTAACCCGGGTCTGCATAGGCTGTCCTTTCCCACACTGGCTCTGTTCCTTTCCTGTAAAATCACAGTAACTAAAACCACAACATGGCCGGTCTGTGCTCGCCTCTACAAGCTGGTTTAAATACTGGAAGTCCTGCTCACTCCTCTACTCCAGGGTGAGTGGGACGGGGGCCACGCTTTCCAGTGTCACTTCGGCCGAGGAGTCATCCACGGAGCATCCGCCAAGCAGAAGGCGTCCTTGGAGGCTGTTGTGGGACAACCAGACCCTTGGAGAGCATCCTCCCTCCTTCAGTCAGTGGCTTTTCTTGCTTTTGTTCCTCTGGCCGTCTCTCGCGCTCTCCCCCAAATCAGGGATCTCGTCCAACACTGTGATTTGCTTCATTTTTGCATCAGGATTTTCAGACTGCAGCTCAAGGAACCTCAAAGGCAATCTATAATAGATTTTCCTGTAATTCATACGTTCAGGAGGAAAGGGAGAAGTAGAGATCAATAGATGGGAATATATAAACACTCAGGCCATGGATCCCTGTTACTGGGTGTGTGGACACACTCGTGTGCACTGTGCACGGCTGGCTTACTCTGCACAAAATGCTCTGGCTCCTGGGGGTGTTCATGTCCATGGTCTGAGGAGCGATGCTGCCTGCTAGAGAACCGTGCGGTTTGATCCCAGCATCCAAATGCAGCCTTTAAAAGCTAATCTTATTTCCACCACCCCAAACTTGTTTTTAACACACATGGAGAGCGTTGCCACTTCTCACCAAGCTCCCATAATATATGACCAGCTTTAGAGAGGCAAACCTCTAGCTTTTGATTCCCTGCTTTTTATTCAGACTACCACATAAATTAGGAAATACAGACTGTGGAAGCAAACGGTATAAAGGGACAAGTTCATGCTGATTTCAGCACGTCTCAATCTCCTTGGATGACGTGTTTCCCTACAGATTTAAATGATGTTGACAGAGTGTCCTTGTCCTTGGCCAGTGCCTGTGATCTGCAGAGCTGTCTCCATGTGTGGGAGGCATGAACTTCACAAATGTGTAGGAACAGCTCTGCTTTGGATCCATTCCCTCAATGCTTCTATGCTGAACCGGATCTCATTCACTTGATTGGGGCTCCTTCACGCTGCAAAGGCTAAAACACTTGCATGAAAATGGAATTTTCTCTCTAAATGTCACCATCTTGACTTCCAACATATTAATAGAATAAGAAAAAGCTTGGGCCAGAAGGGGACAGGAAACACAGTGGGTCGAGGGGAAATGGGAAGTACCGATACATAAATGAGGGACTCTAATGGAAAATAAGCAATGAGATTAGAGCCAAAGCTGAACACAATTCCTCATTTAAACCAGATGGGTTCTTTTGAGTGGCTGTTTTAGGGAAAAGATGCGAGATGTAGCAATTGCCACGTACATTTAGGAGCTCAGTACAAACAAGAACAAGCCCTAGAAGACTTCCTCAAGATTCGGTGGGTACACCAAACCCAATCTCTTTTGCCTTTTAAATCTCGCAGTCCTGTATGGGAGAATAGACACCAGAATGAGAATCCTTGGACCCTGACATCTCTCCAAGAACCAAAGAAGAGACCTCTTGGATTCACTGTCCTCAGCAAAGACTGAAAGTCTGAGCTGTTCTGCTTCTTTCAACACTGGGTATAAACTCATTCAACCAGAATATTGCCCTCAACAACAATGCAATAAATCCCATTCTGCGCCAAGCACAATGGAACGCAAGAATTCCAAGTTGAAAAAGTCCCTCCCTTCCAAGAATTTGGGGATAATTCTCCAAGCACTCACCCAGAGAGTATAAAGAAGTCAGGAAATCTGTGTTCAAATCCTGCCTCAGATACTTACTAGCTGTGTGAGTGCACAAGACCCTTCACCTCCACTGCTTTCAATTTCCTCATTTGTAAAATAAGGGGGAACGGCTTCCAAGGTCCTTTCCAGCTCTAAATATCCATTCTATCCAGATTTCACTTGGTCAAAGTCCCTGCATTGTGAAGCAGACCTTCCTCCACACAGTCTTGACCATTTCAGGCCAGCGATCATTGGCAGAGAGTTGCCTGAATTTGTACATCAGGAGAATACGGTGCCGCCGTATTTTGTTGTGTTTGCTCCAAAGCCAATGTCCTTTCATAGTAATAATGAAAATCACTCGAAAAGAAACCAAGAACTGCCCGTTAAGCCCCACTGAAGAGCTCAGATTTAGGGTTATCAGAGCATCAGCTTTGTGATTCAGGGTGTGCAAATGAAACTACCTCAAAGGGCAGATAAAAAGGAGACAGAAGTATTTGCCCAAGATTCCAGATCTTAACAATAAAACTCGGGTAGAGATGGCAAAAGTTCCAAAGATGAAAAAGACTTATCAGTTTCCATTTGAATAAACAGTCTGCTGACAACAATAACATCAAGAAGATCAATACCTAATTAACTCTTCCTATGTGTAATTCTGTTATTCCTCCTTGTGATATGAGGTCCCGATTTCAGACATAGAAAGAGAGTCAAGAAGAGTGGGGGTGGGCAATTAGAGAAAGTCATAAAATAGACTTGGCAAGACCAAGCTTCCTGTTCAAGGCTGTCCACGTGAAGCCACTGATTTAGAAAATATCTCGGTGGCGCATGCATATTTCTTTCAGATGGCAGGTAATCTCTCCATTAACTTATCTCGAGGAATATTTGATTAGAACCAGGAGGGACAGTAGATACGGGGCAGAGTGCCTAAGAGCAGAGGTGTCCAGCTCATGAGTGTGGCCACAGCAAGGAAGTTTTTAACAAAATAAACAAAAATACAATCCAACATAGCTAATGTTTATCTGTGGCTTTTAAGTCAAGAGGTGGCCCACAGACTCATTTTTCATATAAATTTGACATTGCGGGTGTAGATGATAGAGCATAGGGCTTGAAATCAGAAAAACTAGGGTCCAGCATGCTTCTTTCACTTAGTACCTGCCTGGTCTCACTAACCCCTTAAACCTTAATTCTACAATCTCCAAAATGGGAACATTGGACTAGACAACCACTGTAATTTTCTACAACTTTCAAGGAAGAACCCTCCCTTGACATTGAGCTGTATGACTTTGAGCAAGACTCAAGATGCATATGTTGTCACAGACAGCTTGCTGGGACTTGGCTACTTACTGAATGGATTTTGTTTGATCTTTGGAGGAAGGAGCTCCCACAGTGGGAATACCAGATGATTACGGAATCCCATATATTTCTAATATTTACATAGGACCCCTGAACATGGGACTGAATCCCACTCCCCAGCCTTTAGTCTGTCTTCTCTTCCTTTCAGTCACTCTTGTCAGGCACCTCAGAAATAAGTAGCCTGCTATATAGCCAAGAATATACTTAATCTATCTCCATGTCTGAGATATTACAGGATTACGAGAGTCTTAAATTGGAGTAAGAAAAACCAGTTCAAATCCTGGCTGTGTTATTTACTATTTGGGTGACCCTGGATGGGCCACTTGCCTTCTTCTCTGGGTCTCCATTTCCTTACGTATAAAATGGGGCGACTGGACTGAAGATGTGTGAAGTCCCCTCCAGTTTTAGATTCTGGTGCAAGTACCCTGCACAGCAGTGAAAATCATCAATTTCTGTTCCAACAAAGAAAATAAGCTGAAATGTGTTACAAAAATACTGAGCAAGAAGAGATGCCATCTGGTCACGAGATCCCTCCGTGATGGAACGACGGCATGGAGTCCTTGTGAAATCCACGGGGTGAGGGAGCTGAGAGGGCTGCGTCAGCCCTGACATAGCAAAAGCCAGGGGAGGGGGGTGTTTGGTCCAAGGAAATGATGGTGGTGCTTGGCGCTAAAGATGCTCACCCATACGTGTGTGTGTGTGTGTGTGTGTGTGCGCAAACCAAAACACAGACGAGGTGAAGAGTCAGGAAGCGGAGGGGGGGAGGAGGGCAGGGAGAAGAAATCTTGGGTATAGCAAATATAAACTGGAATATACAAATATACACTATGAAGTATGATAGCCTACAAATCTATGTAAAAATATGGTTCACTTTCTTTGTTCCGTGAGTCTAAAAAGCATAGAAAATTGAGTTCTTCTCCTTGCATGTTGAAGCAGGGTTAGTCAACCACTTGGGTGATGTTAAAGCGTGTCTGGCAAGTTTTCACAGTATTTGCTACTACAGTGTTGCAGTTAACGTTCCTGGTGTTAAAACATCCCCTCTAGATGTTTGCTCCTCACTGAATCGGGACTCAAGGATTCATTCAGATCATTCTAAACAAGTGGCTCGAGTTCTGTGGTCTGGCTAGCAAGAACGGAGCAGCTGCAGTTCGAGATGAACGAGGCTTGGTACTTAGCAGTTTGGGGGCAATGTCTTAGAGGTGGACTAGCATTTCTGGGCTTTCTTGTGGCCCCTTTTCTTCCCTGCAGTTTCAGTTTGTCAGTTGTGAGGGCATGTGTTGTACAGATTTTACTCTGAAGAGCATCCTGTCTGAGAAAGGCCCTGCTGCCCCTCGTGCGCCCCTATAAGGTTATCAGCGAGCATAGCTAGACTCCTGGGGCCAGGCACCTTGCCTTGCCCCAGCCTTTTATGGACAATTCACCTTCTAGATGGGAGGAATAGCCAGTGGCAAAGAGCATCAACAGCCTTGACTTTTTGGTGAGCTTCTTTCGGAGGGACAGCTGCCTCCGAAGTTACTGCTCTTAACTTGAAGGTACCCTTCCCATCGCTTAGGTCACTGCTGAGTTGCATCAACTTTGGATTCAATTCCAGTTAAATTATAAAAGTGCAATATGGAGTGTAGAACCCTAGGAGAAGAAACAAAACACTGCCCCCATTCCCGTGGCCAAGCCCAAATGGATTCTCAGTCACTGAGAAGGGCCCATTTAAGTACACCAATAAATCAACTATGTCATCATCATCATCATCATCATCATCATCATCATCATCATCATCAGAGCTCAGGCATGGTTGTTCTGTCAGGGTGGTTTGTACTGGTGAGGCAAGCCAGCATCAGGACACTGTCCAATTTGGGTGTGTAAATATGATCTTGTGTTTCTTGGCCCACTTAGCAAATACTTTCTTTTCCGTGATAAACCTATGACCTCCATAGGGAGCATTTTCATGGAGAATGTATTCATCGCATTCATCTCTTCCTGGCTCGTAGTAATGGTAGGGGACTTTTCTAAAACCTTCTGACCTGAAAGAAAGAGAGAAAGAGAGAGAGAGAGAGAGAGAGAGAGAGAGAGAGAGAGAGAGAGAAAGAGAGAGAGAGAAGGAGGAAGAGAGAGAAAGGGGGGGAGAGGGAGGGAGAGAGAAGGTAGAAATGAGGAAGGAAGCATTCTCATAAAAGAATCCATTATATAATGCATTGAATTACAAACCCCTGTATGGTTTTCATCCATGAACTCAGTTAAAAGCTATTAGGTATGGAAGCTTTTAACTAATGTTGCAAGCCTATGTGCTTGAAAGAATTCAAATGACATTTGCATATCACACCAATTAAATTCAAATATACAGTCATCCTTTGCAGGAGGAGGGGATGCTGGCATTCAGTTACCTGGGTTATTGTATAGAAACTGGATAAGCTCCAATGGGGTTTTTTTTTGCTCCTCTCTCCTTATAACAAGGAGAGAGATATTAGGTCCCAAGACTTCCATGGACAGTTGCTGGATTTATTTGTTTGGTTACTTCTAACAGACTGCTTAAAATCCATTTTGTTTAGATTATACCACTTATTAGTATCTAAAAATTTTATATATACATGTACATGTACATAGTATACATATAGACATATATACTGACTCATACATACACATGTGTATGTGTTCCATTTCCCTGATAAAGTGGGAAGGATTTGTTTTATTATCTAATTAAATAGAATCCCACAAGTAAGGATATACTGTGGCTAAGCTTGCTCATTTTAAATAAAGAGCTGACAGGTTGCTTACTTATTCGTGAAATATAATTTCCAGGAACTGTGGTTAAGCTGTCAGCTTTATCAGAAGCTCTAGGACATTCTGTCCTTTGTGATCGAATACAACCACAGAGGAGATAGCCATCTACAGAGCCCTCAGAGCCCATAGAAATGATGAAACTTGAACTTGCTTTGCAAATTAAATAGTCACTGAATTTCCTAAGCCCAAGTTCCTGAGCAGTCCTTGATTAAAAAACAAGTTCTGATTCTTTTGACACCCCAGTGTTGCTAATTTCCCTTCCTTGCTTTTCCCCCCCTTTAAACCAATTCTATGACTAAGGAAAGGCAGAGCAGGAAGCAGATAGTTGGCTTCAGGGTCTTCCTCTGCTATGGTAATAGTGTGATAATACAAGGGAAAAACCTTGGCTCTGGAACTGGGAGACCAGGCATCAAGTTCTATGACCTGTGTGACCTTGAGCAAATCATCACTCAGCTAAGGGCCAATGTCCTCATCTGCAGGAGGAGGGAGCTGAAGGAGAGAACCTCAGAGGTGTCATCCCTTAAACCCTCAGGACCTCCAACAACCGTCATTGATTTTTACTTCTCTTCATTGGTAGAGGAGGGTTTCCTGCAATCACAAGTCCAGACAAACAAGGATCCAGAAAAGAGGAGGATTTCAGATTTAGGGTTAGAAGAGACCATGTTCAGCTCTTCATTTAACTTGGGAAGGATATAGGAAGTCAATGACAGAGGCTTTGGATTTGGAGCTGCCAGGGATCTCAGAGACATTAAGTCTGGCCTCCATTTACAGAAAAGGAACAGAGGGGCTAGGATGGCAAATGGATGCCCAAGGTCTCACAGGCCATTAGCATTCGAGGCAGGATTTGAACCAGGTCCTTGGAATTCAGTGTCAGCATCTTGCTCTTGTGCCCACCCTTATCCCGCTCCTCTTAGACCAACTTTGTAGTGTCTCACTCTTGTGCCCACCCTTACCCTGCTTCTCCTAGACCAACTCTGTAGTGTCCCATCACCACTGCCCAGAGTGGCAATGGATCACTACCTCATCCATTTCATGGATTTATGACAAGAAAATGAATTAGAAAACTCTGACAAGGGATCAGAACAGGAGACACACGAAAATGATTTCCGGGATCTTACTTGCAGTAGGTGTCATTAATCATGCCGTAGACATGGATGCCATAACAGGCATCCATTGCCAGGATTAAGGTAAACCAACCAGTGCTGAGATAAGTACCTGACTGGACTCTGGAAAAAGAAAAGAAACACACACATACACGGAACGAAACAGACACACAAGGCACACACATACAAGAGACAACACATACACATAATACATTTTGGTGAGAAATCATTGACACGCGATCAAAATGACAACATCTGACAATCTATCAATGACAGACAGCCAATCTTAACAATTCTGGAATCATTCATAAGCAGGCTGCCTGTTGCCATGGTGAGCCCTGAAGCCAGGATGGAGAGAAGAGAGACCATATGGTAAAGTAGTTGAAGTTGAATAATCCCGGTCCTTCAGGTGAGCTATCATTTATTCCTACGATATCTGAAAGGCACAGATCAGTGCCATGGACATGAAGCTTGGTTTGCCAAATTCCCCCGGGGCCTATGTCAAGGCTAATGGTCAAACCATCCTTGCTCATCTGTCCTGGACAAAGGCTCTCATGCAGCCTTCCTCAGACCCCCTATGAGCAGCATTCTCTCTGAGTCTCCCTTACCTCTTGTTCTATTTTAAATCTACGTCTCTGTACCGGGGTGTGATGTAGCAGGTCCGGAGGTGGTCTTGGAGTTGGGAAAGTCTGGGTTAAAATCTCTCCTCTTATATTTATTAGATGTGTGACCATGGAGGAAGTCACTCAACCTGAGCAGCAGAGAGTGCTCTGGAGCCTGTAAATTATGGAGGGGCTGCTGTTTATCATGCTGGAGGGGTCTGTGTTCATCCAATTCCTTCCCTCCCTTCACTCAGGAGATTGAAAACTCCAAAACGTAAGGCAATCAGCAGATCAATCCATCACTGAGTGTTTAGTAACAACCTACTGGGTGATAGGTGCCATGTGATAGGAGCTAGTGCCTTCCCACTAAGATGAGTTTCAAGTTATCCTGAATATGTCTTATACATAGGTGTATCTAGAATTTATACACACATGCATGTTACATGTGTACACGCATGTGATAGATGTGCATGTGTTGAATTTGTAAATGTTTGCATGTCTTCCAATGAGGAGGCAAGCTCCCCAAGGACAGCACCCATCTTTTTCCTTTCTTTGTATCCCCAACACTTGGTACTTCATAATTGTTTTTACTACAGCTATAAAGGCAGAATTGAAACATCCTTTGCCCTCAGTTTACATTCTATCAAGAGAGAGACAAAGGAAGATCTGAAGCATATGGAGAGGTGTCTGTATAGATTTGTGTGTATATATTTTGGCATACAAACCTATTGAAATGTTCTGAAGTGATGGGAATATTTCTGCCCTCCCCCACTTGGGAGGTCCCAGAATGGCCTCATGGAGAACCATGGAGAACTTCTTTTAAGTTCTGAATCTGGAAGAAAACTAGGCATCCCCAGAATGCATCTTATTTCTTGGTTCATTTCCCTTGGAATCTGGTAAAATAATAACTAATATTCTGATAGTACAGGAAGGTTTGAAATGTGCTTTACATCACCAAGAACAAGTAAATGTTATTATTAATCACAAAGCTAGTGTCTGAGGAAAGATTTTAACATGTCTTTCTTTCTACCTCAAATCCACTGGGCCACCTGGATAGCTCTGCCTGTGATATCCTCATTGCTGAGAAATCCCCAATACAGATCAGGAAATCACCTGTAACTCAAGGTTTTTGGAAGTTGTCTGAGGGCACTGAAAAGTCAAAGGACATTTCCATGATAACACACCTATGATCTATCAGAAACAAGGCTCGGATCACAACCTTCCTGATTCCAATTGTACCCCTCTGTCTCTCTGACCATACTAATAAGTGATCCTTAAGCAATGTTGGGTAAATTTAGAAGTCTAGGATCAATTTGGGTTTTTAAAACCAGGCCAGATTGGGTACAAGTGAAGGAAGATATCTCGCTTTGTGTTTACACTTCTAAATTTAGAAATGTATAGCCTTCAGCAGGTAAGCTTCTTCTTTTTCATGACCAGAAAAAGGGATAGAAAGGAAAGAGAAAGAATCCCTTCAGAAATATTCCCAGAAATCCAAGGATATCTGAGCACTTCAGAGTAGGTTTCAGTAAATCACTTCTCCAACCCTTGGCTCTTGGCAGAATGAGCAGAAATGTCCATTTGATAGAATCCTTTTCCCAATCTTCACTTAGATGGATGGATGGTACTGCATAAATAAAATGTCTACCTGCTTTTCCCTCAGTTTCCATCCAGCTCTTTCAGCATAATTACATTGGTACTGTTCCATGACCTTGGGAAAGATCATATAACTTCCCTGAGTCCCCCTTTCCTCAATAGTAAAATGAGATGGTTGTATTCTGCATTCTCTGAGGTCCCTTTCAATTGTAGGTCTAAGATCTCATGAGAAGCATCCTTCAGGGAATGATAAGCTATTGACAATGATTTAAAGGTGCAATTCAACAAATAGTTATTTTTTCACCTACTCTTTATGAGAGGCACAATGCACACAAGCTGGTTCTGGAGTTGGGGAAGATCTGAGTTCCAGTCCCATCTTCACATGACCAAGGAGAAATTACATGCCTTACCACTGTCTGCAGATGAGCCCCTTGAGAGAACAGATTGTCTCACTTTTCCATTTATATTCCCATTATTAGTACAGATTGTAATAAATATTCCCTATTCCACAAATTTATTTATTAATGGCAACTGCCATCTCATAGGACCACAAGTCTAGAGCTGAAAGGATCCTCTGAGGCTGGTTGTAGTCCATCTCCCTCAATTAATCTATTAGGAAACTGAGGAGCTATAAGCTGTTGGCTGGAGACTCACAGATTTGAATTTTAAAATGTCATGTGGCACCAATGGCTGCTTACTCTACAGGAGACTGGGATATTAGGGTGTACTCTTGGGGTCCTAGATTGTGTATTGTTGGGTGGAGGAGGGGGAATCCTCTCCACTCCATCCCATGCTGCCCCTGCCTGGCTGCCCTGTTTCTCCTCCAGTGCCTTCCCTTCTCCGATGCTAGGATTTAATGGAACTGGTGTCTGAGAAGCTGAAGTTATCACTAATGGAAAAGGGAAACATGAAATGGAAGATGGCCCCAGACAAGGTCTCATCTCCTCAATTGCCTGTCCTAAACCTTGGTAGAATAAAGAGAACGCCCCTGAGCCCAAGAAGAAGCAGATTTGAGGTACTGCAATAACAGGACCTATACCCGTCTCTCATCCCAGGGTTTCCACTGTTGGCACTATACCTAGAGCAAAAAAACCAGGAAGAAGCCCAGAAGGCTCCCCTGAAATTGGCATACTACAGCTGCCACCACAGAAGCAATACCTACCATCTCTGCACCCAAACTTGTGTCAGCAGGATTCTCTACAATAACAAGGAAGGGAGCTAGCAAGCATCCAGCCTGGGATGCGAAGGGACAGCTGTTGGACTTACATAAGGACTTCAGGGCTTCCCAGGTACAGGCTGAGGTTCGAACCAGGGAGAATCAGGAACTAAGGAGCCAGCTTGGACCAGCTGAATAACAAGCCAGAACTCTAGAGGATGAGAACAAGGTGTTGATGGGGGATCTGACTGAGGCTCACCCGACCTAAGGAAGATCAGCTGGAGCTGGGGGGTTCAGGAGCCAGAGAAATTTCTTCATGCTCAGGAAAGCCTAGTTCAGTCAGTGCAAGAAGACAGTTATAGTTGCAAGAGGAGCGAAGGGACCTGGCCACTCGACTAGAGGTACCGGAGACACAATTCCAAGAATCAGTGGCAGCTCTGGCCAAGAGTCAGGTGGAAAACAAGCCCAGGCAGCCTTGTTGGCTGAGAGGACAGAGCATCTGCATGCACTTGAGATGGAGGAGCGGCAGCTTCACAGCCAGCTCCAAGAGCTCAAGGGTAGCATTTGGGACTTTTGCTGAGTCTGCCCTGCCCTACCAGGAGAGCCCCCATCATCTCCTGGCCTCATGGAGCCTCTCAGCCTTCCACTCGACTCAGCCTTACTTGGCCATCTGATGACCAGTGTAGCATCATAGGAGAACCCCAAGACCTCCTGTCCGCTGTGACTTCTCCTTTGACTGAGTGATGCTTCCAGGCACAGAGAGAATGAGGTGTTTGAAGAAGTCTCCCTGTTTGTGCAGTCAGACCTGGACAGTTACATCTTTGCCTATGGCCAGACAGAGGAATGGCAAGACCTTTACAATGGAAGGAGGGCCAGGGGGAGACCTCAGGTTGAGGGCTGATTCCACAAGCTGTAAGGCACCCTTTTTCAGGAGCCAAGAAGCTGAGGCCCAAGGCTGGAGCTATACTTTTGTAGCTAGCTATGTGGAGATATACAGTAAAACCATCAGGGACCTCTTGGCCCATGTGGTTGGAGCCCATAAGTACCAGGGGGGTGAGTGTGAGATTCAACTGGCTGGTCCTGGAAGTCAGGACCTCATTGCCACCAATGCCCAATATGTCCCTATTTCCTGTGAAGAGGAGGCAATGTTCCTGTTGCATCTGACCCTGCAGAATCAGGTAGTCGCTCAAATGACCAAAACTGAACAGTCATCCCGAAGCTAAGGTGTATTCCAGCTACAGATTTTGGGGAAACACATGGGGCAGAACATACACTGTGTAACCCCTCAATCTACTAGACCTGGCTGGGAGTCAAAGACAACCCTGGCTTGTCCACTGACCATGTACAACTGAAGGAGACCCAGACCATCAATAGCAGGCCCTCTTTGTCATCATGGCCCTGAGCAACAGCAAGCTCCTCTACCTGCTGCAGAATTCTCTGAGAGGCAATGCCAAAATGCTGATGCTTGTGAATATCTCCCCATTGGAAGCAAACTTCTCAGAGTCCAACTCTCTGAGATTAAACCAGTTTGTTATTGGCACTGCCCGAGCCAACAAGAAATAGGAGGGCCAGTCTTTGTGTTTTGTGTCTCTGGTTTTTTATAGCTGTGTAAAAGGTGCTATTTTAATGTATGACCATAAATCACAAAATAAATTTATCTTTGCACAAAAAAAGAAAAGAAACTGAGCAGCTTTGTTCAAGGTTAGCTGGGTAGTGACAGGCAAGGCTGGGATATGAACCTAGATCTCTTGCTTTCAAATCCATCCATCATACTAGTTCTAGCCCATACTAGAGCTGGGCCCAATGAAGGGGTACTCTCCAAGGTGCTGACAAGGGTGAAAACACAGGGAGGGCTAAATGCCAGGTCAATAAGCTTTCCATCTCAGCTCAATCTCAAACAACATCAGTAGCATAAGCTTCAGTTAACCCCACAGCTACATCAGAATGCTGAACTATAACTTCTAGCTCTTCCTCTCATGTCTGCATCTGAGATCCTCCAATCATTATCAACAAGAATTTACTATGACTCAATGCTAAGCACTTAGGCTAAAAAGAAAAGCAGATGGAAAGACCTACATGAACTGATGTTCAATGAAGTGAGCAGAACCAAGACAACCTTGTACACAACAACAACAACAAGATTGTGTGATGATCAACTGTGATGGACCTGGATCTTCTCAGTAATGCAGCAAATCAAAGCAATTCCAATAAACTCGGGATGGAAATGCCAAGCACATTCAAGGAGGAAATTGTGGAGACTGAATGTGGACCAAAGTATAGTATTTTCATCTTTCTGCTGGTTTTTTTT
>JAJPUD010006185.1:10549-23484 GCA_023553655.1 Myrmecobius fasciatus
GAGGACTGGAGAGACTTGCATGAACTGATGCTGAGTGAAATCAGCAGAACCAGGAGAACATTATACACAGCAACAAGACTATACGATGATCAATTTTGATGGACATGGTTCTCTTCAACAATGATGTGATTCAAACCAGTTGTGCTGCGATGAAGATAGTCATATACATCCAGAGAGACGCCTGTGGGAACTGAGAGTGAACCACAACACAGCATTTTAACGCTTTCTGTGAATATTTCCATGCATTCTGTTTTCCTTCTTAGGTTGTTTTTTTTCTTCTTCTCTTTCTAGATCTGATGTTTCTTGTGCAGTAAGATAACTGTATAGATATGTATACATGTATTGTATTTGTCATATAATTTATCCTATCTAGCATGTATTAGATTACTTGTCATCTAGGGGTGGGGGGTGGGGGGAGCGAAAGTAAAAGCTTGGGAAAAAAAAGTTTTTTTGCAAAGGTCAATGTTGAAAGGTCACTCATATGTTTTGCAAATAAAAAGCTTTATAAAAAAAGAATTTTATTTATAATGGAAAAAAAGAATTTTATTTATGGGACAATATATGATAACTAGATTTCATGTATTATGAAAAGTGAATATTGTCTGAAATAATTTTTATTAAGTTGTTAGCACAAAGAATTCTAGGGAACTATTAGTGAGAAAAAATGTTTTGTGTATTACTGATTTCATTTTGTGTACTGCATTTTATAGTTTATTTCATGGTTACTGCATTAGGAATTGTGCATATCAGAAATAATGTTTTATTGTAAAGAACTGTATTTAGAAGAGTGTATATAGGACTTCACATACAATAGTTTATTTGAATCTCATCATACCTCTATAGGTTAAGTGATGGTATGATCCCAATTTTACAGATGATGCAATGGAGGCTTAGAGAGTTTAAGTGACTTTCCCAGGGTCATATAGCTAGGTAGTCTCTGTGTCAAGATTTGAGTCATCTCATGATCCAATCCTCAATGCCCTGATGCCTCTCTGGAACTTTTAAACATCATAGTTAATTGTACAAGCAGGATTTTCACCATCATCTAAATAGCATCAAATAGATTACCAGCTAGAGTCCTACTTTTGCATATATACCAAAACCTGCAAAAAACTTGATCACACCAAAGTAATACTTGCTATCATGGAACTCAAGCAATCTGGAAAGCTGTAGAAAATCTAATGTAAGAGAGCCACAGTGGCAGGAATGGCTAACAAATATAAATATGCCAAAAGATTACCTCTCATTATATTTTAATAGTAAGAAGTTGATAGTTAATAGTGACAGACAACTCATCTTAAAAAAAAAAAAACTATCATCAACAGTGGGCTGGTTCATTCAGAAAGGAAGAACAGAGCCACATGTTCATACGCAAAATATCCAGGACAGTTGATGAGCAGTTGTCAGTAAAATCCTGGTATAATATAGAAATTGCTGTTGGCAATTTCCTTAATCACTGTACACAGTACAAAGTATTCAATATTGGGGCCATATAATTAACTTTCTATTAATTCTAGCAGCTTCTTGACTTGTCCTTCATAATCTATCTTGGCTATAGTCATATCCATGCCAGCTAAGTATAAAATTAGTGCTTCATTCTTTTCTTTTTTTTACATTATCTAAAACTTTTTTATTAAAGCTTTTTATTTGCAAAACATACGCATTTTGTATTAAAGGCATCAGGTATCAAAGTATATGTTGATTGAATTTGGTGGATTTTACCAAGTTCTTTGAAAAATTGCTCAGCAATCAACAATGATGCATAAGTTGCAATAATTTTCAAAAGCCTGCAGTACTTCCTTTTGCCATCCTTAGCTGGTACCAAATTTTCCCTTTTAGAAGTTGGATTTGGATTTTGGGAAGAGCCAAATTGGAGTCAAGTCAGAGATCATACTGGGCATAACACCATTGTTTCTTTTTTAAGAAATAGAGACAAATATTATAGTTTTCTTGCATGGCTCTTGCGCAGGCTCTCAAAATATTTCCAAAAGAAGAGTCTTAAAAGTGCTTTGAGTAACAGCAACACAATTGGAATAATTTCATGCCTACTGAAAGTGACTACTTAAAAGGGACCAATAATAGTTTTGTTATAAAAGCCCTGATATATTGCTTTTTAAAAAATGGTGGTTTTGCATTATAGCTTTATATATTATACAATTTAAATATTTAGAAGAGCATCAATAGATCCAGTAGAGATAATCTGTTCCTTCTCATTTCTCATATGTGTGAAGCTGAGATCCAGAAAAGTTAAGTGACTTGCCAGGGTCACCAGCTAGTAAGTGTTAGGGATAAGACTAGAATCCAGTTTTGTTTAGTTTTTAACTTTTTTCATTACATTGAAGATGAAGAGATCAATGTATCAGTGTACAAAACTGTATATCTGAAGGATCTGAGAGCAGAGTACAAGCTAATGCAGGTCCTATAAAGCTGCAAATCTTCAAGTTCAGGTTTGGTGACACGTATTCTTGCTAACTTAGCTAAGCTCTGCGCCCCCATCACAAGAAATTCGGACGTAGACTGTTGATTTTTCCTCCATTCATCACAACTCCTGAAGGCTTCCTTCATACTCAGACATACCTGTGTTTTCATTTGTGTTACTGGCGGGAATATTCACAATGATAAAATCTTGCATCTTTGAAATATTGATAACACTCTTCCCCATTCAATGAAATTTTATCTGGTGATTTCATTTTGTGAGATAATTTCTGAAACAAGGCTGCAATAATAAAAAAAAATAATGTATTCAAAAGAGTGCTGGAGTGGAAGTTAATTTGAATCCTGGCTCCATCACATACAAACTGTGTGACTTTGATTCAGTCATTTAATTTTGAAGTTCTCTTATTTGTGTAGAGAAAATATTCTGATGATATACTGGCCCTTAAACACTTCAATTTTCTTCATTTTACCCTTCTTCCTGTGATGTGTTGGACCTGCAGGACACAGACATTCCCATAATGATGGGTATTTTGTAAAGAACGTTGAGAAGAAGATTGTTGTTCAGGCATTCATTCATGTCTTGCTTTTCCTGGCTCTTTGGAGCACAGCACACCAGGCCCTTCTATTCTCCACTATCTTCCAAAGTCTGTCCAAGCTTATGTTGATTGCTTCCATGACATTACCCATCTCATCTTCTGCTGTCTTCTTCTCCTTTTGCCTTCAGTCTTTCCTGGCATCAGTCTTTTCCAGTGAGTCCAGTCTTCTCATTAAGTAGCCACAATCTTTAAGCTTCAGCTTCAATATTTGACATTCCAGTGAATAGTCTGAATTAATTTGATTATTGACTTGATATCCTTGCTGTCCAAGACACTCTCAAAAACATCTTCTCTAGCACAATTGAAAAGTATTGATTTTTCAGCACCCGCCTTTTTTTTTTTTTTTTTTTTTTTTACAGTCCAGCTCTACATATGGGAAGAATATATACAAAGAAAAGAGACAATGGCTGGGGCACTATTCTAGCCACCATTCATCCTGTGGATGTGAATATGCTGTCTATTCAGCTATCTTTTTATTATAATCGCAAGGCACTAGAGTAGCTATCGGACAACTTCAACCTGCCAAGTTGGAGAGAGTCAGGAACTAGTGCATGGAGTAAGCCAGGGCCTTGCATCTGTATAAGGTATTCAGAGCAATTAATATCTCCCAAACCTTCCTGACAATTGCCTAAGCCATTCTGATGAAGGGGTACTTGTGCTACAGAAATGGCACAAGGAGTAGGAAATGATTGGACTCCAAGCTAGGAGTAAAGGAAAACACTGACTCTAAGGAGGGAATTGTATCTACTTCAATTTATACTGAGTAATTATCCATATGTGTATATTTTCTTATATATAAATTTATAAAAATGATGATTGATTGATAATTATGCACATAAAATAACAAAAGATGTAAAAGGATGAGATCACGTTTAAATAATATTTGATCATAGATTCAATAGGGAAACGCTTGAGTTTATTGAGCAGGGATGAGACATGGTCAGGCATGTGCTACTTTGGCTTCCATATAGAAGGTGAATTGGAAGAGGGAGAGACTTGGCAAGGAAAATAATTAGGAGGCTTTTAAACAGTCTTGACAAAAGACAGGGAGGTTCTAAACTAGTGTGGTACTTATGTGAGTAGAGATGTTTGGGCAAAGTTGAAAGAGGTTTTATGAAGGGAGAAGTGACAATATTTGGTAACTGAGCAAATAAATGGGGTGAGGGAGTCAAATGAGACTGAGATGATAACCTGGGTGAGGGGGAAAATGGTAGAGCCTTGACAATATTAATGAAGTTGAAAGGGGGTGGGTTTGGGAATGGAGATAAGGTAATGAGATATATGATGTATTCATAATCCATCTACTCTGGTTCATCCTGTATGACTAACTCTTCTAAAAAGAGCAGGGAATGAATCCTGGAGCTGTTCTGGGTCATTGCTCCAATAAAAGAAATTACCTTCTCAGGGTCTCCAATTACAAAAAGAGGTTAGCTAGAGAAGGGAGAGGAGTAATAGAATGTTGGAAACTAAAAAGAGGGCAGGATATAGTTGTGTTGGAAACAAGCCTCACAACTGGCCATTGTAAGAAGGATGGGATATGACCCATTTTCCTACTCTCTGATTGGTTAATCAAACACCTCTTATGCTCAGATCTCAGACTATTCTCCCTTCCCCAGATACAGTGGCCCTCATTTTCAAAACCTCTACTCTCTACCAATGAAGCAATAGGTCAATTAATTTGGCTATATAAAAATACATATACATGCAAACAAACTTTATTTTTAACTAGCCTAATTTTATTCTGATTAGTAGTGAAAACCATGTATTTGACTCCTGAGCTGATCAGCATATTTTGGATGCTATCACAAATCCCAAAAGACTGAACTTGCCCTTTCCCCCTCAGTTTCCTGGGGAAGTGAATTATCCCTGTGTCACTTATATTTCCCCAAGGGTACCTCACCATTCTGAGTCTGAAGCAGCCCATGCCAACCTCTATAGATCTCTACCTGCTCTAAATTCCAGACTTGAATCTCTCAAATAATGAAGCAGTCAAAGTTTGGGAACTCATTTCTGGGAATTCCCACTTTGTTAAAACACCTTATACTGGTTTTTCCAAACTAAGGAGGACAGGAACATAGGATTAGTGGTTTGAGGAAGAAAGCCAGGAGAGTGATGGAACAGAGGCATTCTTAGGAATCAAGGCAATGACTTCCTTCTTCCCTCTGGACTAATCTCTCTTTACATTCCTCTTTCTTTTCCCCCTTGCCTTGCCTTTGAATTTCTCAGTACACCTTTGTATTATTTTTCATAACTCCATCTTCCAACAAACATGCTAAATGCATCTCATGTGTCAGGCATGTTGCTCTGTGTTACAGGGAATTTGATAGAAGGAACATTAATCATATATATCCTACTATACAGCTGCCTCTTTTGCTGAAAATATTACTATATTTCCCCCCCTCCCACCCTAACCACAGTCCCCAGGGAGTTACCTTCATCATCTCTGTTTATTATTGTTCCAAAGTTCTCACTCCCCATGCCTACCTGCCTCTCCCACGTATTCTGATTTTTCTCAGTAGCACCTGAGCTAAGAAAAAGGGAACATAGGAACACTGGATTTTAGAGGTGTAAGAGACCTTATAGATCTAGACTTATACTGTTCTTTTTTAAAAGAAGAAATGGACCAAAAATGCAAAATAAAAATTTTGTGGAACAAATAATCAGGCTATCTATTCCTATTAACATTTTTGATCAGCACCATTTTAGATGCTGGATTAGTGAATCAATTTTTAAAAATTGTACAATTTGGCATATTTTTAGAATATACTGTATTAATTACTTTTTAACTTCAGATTTTTTCAAAGAATAGCCAGCAAGTGACAATAATATTACCACAAAAAATATTTTCTTTTCCTTTTCAACATTAAAGAAAAACAACCACAACAATGAATTGTTATATAGTATTATAAAGTTTGCAAAATATTTATATTATCTCATTTGAGTCTCCTAACATTGTAGGTTAGTGGCTAAGTATAGATTTTTTACAGATGAAAAAAGTGAATCTCAGAGAGATTATGTGACATCCCAAAATTGTGATAATTTTACTGCCTTTTTCTTTTCTCTCCTCCCCTTTTCTTTTTCTTTTCTGGCCCTCCTTTTTTCTCTTGTCTTTCTCCTTCCCTCTTTTTTTCCCTGAACCTCTGCTCCTCTCAACTCTTTATCTCTTCTTTTCCTCTTCCACATTCCTCTTCTCTTTTGCTCCCTCCCCTCATCTACTCCCTCCCTTCTGTTCTCTTCCCACTTCTTTGGATCTAGCCCAATACCTTATAAATTTCAATAACACTCCTATGAGGCATGTATGGGCAATTACTGTTAACTCCATTCCACAGATAATAGGGAATAGTAAAACACACTCTGAAAGGTTCCCAAAGAATACAGCATCCCCAGAAATAGAGTTTCATAAATGGTTCATCCTAGACAGAATTATATAGTGGACAGTTTGTTTTTCATGAAGCCTTCTTCCCTTTCTGTGTTCTTTTTCTATTTCCAACTCTTTCCTGTACCTCTCCAATACTTTTGGCTTCCCCAGACCTTCTCTTCAATTAGTAAATATTTGATAAATTAATTTATGTGAAAATGTTAGATATTTAATATGTTATTCCTCCCAGTACTATTTTTGTTTTTTAAAGAATATAAAGAGATAGTCTCTCATTTAAAACAAAAGATTTTATTGTTCAGGATAGAATTTTAGGCCTCACAGGGTAGGAAGTTTATGGCAATCTTTGCAGGCACTCCTAATGTAGGATTTCCTAGCTTGCAGGCTGTCTTTGTCCCAAGTTACTAACATACTTACTACTGTTTTGACTAGGCCACAAAGCCTTGAACTCTGTGTAAGCAGAATGAAATGTTGAAATATTTAAAATTAACCAAATAAAAAATTAATCTGGAAGAAACAACACAGCCTTTTTTTACTCCTCTTTCCTCTCTTTAATGTTCAAAAATTGTTATTCAAATATATATGTTATATATGCCAGAGGGGAAGAATGATCTAATGAATGACTTCAGAGTCAGGAAGATTGAGTTTCAATTTTTACTTCTGAATCATATTGGCTGTATGACCCTAGTCAAGTCACTTCACTTCACTATAGGCCCCAATAAACTATAAAAGACTATTTATATGTTTCTGATCAATTGCAGAGATACATCAGTAAAAGGAATTTCCTCACTGGGGGCTTCCTACAATAATTAAATCCCAGGTCCTATATATATATATATATATATATATATATATTTAAAGATATGGACTTTATAGTAAGCTTGTTGAACTTGTACTTTGTCTGTGTAAGCCCAAGATTAGACCAGGGGCCATGAATTATATTAGAAGATTTAGGGGTCAAGAATGTTTAAAGCAACAGATAATCACCTTTTGCCTTAGGCTGTTCTTTGTTTTATGCCTACTAGTGGCTTGCTTGGAAACAGTAATTTTTTCCCAAGTGTCCAACTACTGCTTCTGATGGTTAATTGTTATCTTCCCACTTTGGGACCCTGTGCATAACTTAGCAATAATTTTCCTCCTTTTTCTAGAAATATAGAGTATATTAAATCAAGAACCCCATGCTTGAGTATATACTGGATTTTTAAAATAAACTTTAAATTTTGTCTTCATCAGAGTTTATTGCATTAATTTAAAAAATAGCTTTTTTATTTTCAAAATACATGCAAAAATAGTTTTCAACATTCATCCTTGCAAAACCTTGTGCTTGAGATTTTTCTCCCTCCCTTAGACAGTAAATAATCCAATATATGCTAAATGTGTGCAATTCTTCTATACATATTTTCACATTTATCATGCTGCACAAGAAAAATCACATCAAAAAGGGAAAAAATGAGAAAGAAAACAAAAAGCAAGCAAACAACAAAAAAGATTTTAAAAAAAATCTATGCTGTGATCAACATTCAGTCTCTACAATCTTCTTTCTGGATGCAGATGGCTCTCTCTATCACAACTCTATTGGAATTGGCCTTAATCACTTCATCACCGAAGAGTCACGTCCATCAGAATTGATCACCATGTAATATTGTTGTTGTTATGTACAATGTTCTTTTGGTTCTACTTCCTTCACTTAGCATCAGTTCATGTAAGTCTCTCCAGTCCTTTCTGAAATTATCCTGCTAATTATTTCTTATAGAACAATAATTATATCCTGGAATTTTGCTTTTTTTGTTTTTCTAGTAGGTCAGCATTTAGAAACTAAAATAATTCATATCCACTCTATAACTACCACAGACCAGCATCTCAGTGCTGTTGAGAAAAATGGAATATACATAAAGAAAAGTTAACTTGATTTATTTGCACTACTAGTGTGGTAACTACTCTGGGATTTCTCAAATTCCAGAAGACTAAACAAACAATTCAAAGAGACATTATATGCAACAAAAAGGCAGAACTATCTGTGTTTGTCGTGTTGCATGATTTCACACACCTCCACCCTCTTAGCTCTGGCATAATAGCAAGTTCAGTCACCATGAAGCATGTGGGAAGGGCAGGAGAAGGCCAAGGTGTAGTACAGTCTTATTTTCTCTGTTTTTATAGCCATATATAGTAAAGGGTGCAGTTTCTAATTTGACTAAGGACCCAAAATATTATAGAATATGGATTATGATGGTGCTGCTTCATCCAACCTATTAAGCCTGGGGAAGCTTGCAATGGGAAGATCAGAAATATTTTTATTTTGCAGCTCAGAAATATATAAAATATATTAAGTTAGATTTAGCCTATAGTCTCTGTAATGATATCACAGGTACAGTCTAATGAAATTCACCAAACTCTACAAAATGATAATAATATTGTGGCTTTGGATTGAGTTAAATGTCCTTAAAGACCAATTACTCTGAGTGGGAAGATGCCGCTTTGCTTGGGAGGAGGTATGACATTTATTAGTTTTCACTTGATTTCTTACACATCCATAATCTTATTTTAGGATCTGAATGTACAAATTAGGAATGTAACAAACTAGTTTATAACTAATCTTAAAATATTGATATAGTATTATGCAAAGTCAGAATTCATTGTATAAATATTCTCTTCATTGCTAATTTAGGAAATTAGCTGCCATGTGACAGGTTATCTTTATATCCTCTTTTTTCTTTTATAAATTATACTTTTATTTTTTGTCATAAGAAAAATTTCTAAAATTCTCACTTTTAAAGAACTTGCTAAGTAAACTGAGAAAAGCACCAAGCTCTGAGCAAAGTGGTGCATAAATTGCTTAGTAGATATAGCTTAATAATGTTAAGCACTAGAGATACAATTGTAATGGGCATGATCCATGTGCAGAGTTTTTCTCTGTTTGACTGATGCTACTTCTCCACCTGAGGAGAATCTAAGGAGCCTGTTTCCAAAAGAGTCATCATGATATGTAAGGGAAGTCCCTTGGAAAGACTGAAACATTAATAGATATTCTGTAACTGGTTCTGATGGGCTAAACACATGTTTGATGAATGAGAAGCTATTTAATTGTCTCTAGAGGCAGTCCAAGGGCCTTAGAAGGGGTGCACAATCCTTTTTTTTAGTCCCTTTGGCTACTTTGTTCATAGTTGGACTCTTGTTTCAGGTGTCCAGTAAGGGAGAGACTTTAAGGCCTTCTCCAGTAGAGGCCATGTGACCCTGAAAAATGAACCTCTGTATTTATTTTTTCTATTCTTTCTTACTCTGAAAGATCAGGAGAGCAAACCACAGGAATCTGGGAGTCAAGCTGTTTATGCAACCATGGATGCTCTAAGAAATAAAGATTAACCTTTGAGTGTAACTTTCTGGACCTAAGCCAGTGGAAGCTGAGATGAAGGCTCATCCATCAATCATGCTACATTTAGAGGCGAACCAGGTAGGACTAAAGCTACGTTGTAACCATGCTAAAATTTGAGTCTTCTCTTCCCAGAGACTGAGGTAGTGTAGGAAAGAATATGTCCCTGAGGAATTGAAAGGAAATGTTTTTAGGTTTATTCTTGCTATATGTCCAAAGTAAATATTTTTTAAAGAGCATTTAATTTTATTTTCAAAGGCAGTTAATGTTAAGTGTTTAAATGGAACTGGAGCATTAGTTAGAGCTCCTATTAACCGGGAATAAGGCTTTGAGCCAATAAAGTAGACAAGAGACACACCCAAACTTTTCAGATTAGGAAAGAAAGTTGGAACATACTCATTACACAAATAGAAAATTAAGTCACTTCAGTCAAGAAGCATACATTCTAATAGAGGGAGATAGCCCTAATAGGGGAATGGTAATAAATAAATAAAGATAGAGATAAATAAAGGGAGGGTTATTTGGTTTTGTCATAGAGGAAGATATTGACATAACCTTTTTTTTTTTTTTTAGTAATCATGGCAGTATTGATTTTATTATGGTTCCAGAATTAGAAACCTATGGGGGGGAGATAGTAGAAATATGAGGAGAGGATGCTGAGCTGTTATGTGTGGCAACAGACAAAAAGATGACTGGGACATGAAGTGAGTATGATGAAGGGTAGCTATCCAGAGTAGGATGTGTGAAGAAGAATGAGGATAGGAGTTAGAGGGCAGAAAACATATCCTCAGGGAATAGTCTGTGGACCCCAATGGTAGGATGCAGAAAAAGATGACCAATACATTTCAAATTTGGCTGGATCTTTTTTCTCCCTCTATAGTGTTGGTCCAGGTTGCTCCATTTTCTATTGAAATTTTCAAATTTGATTTTTGTAGAATGGCTCTACTCATTTCCATGTACTCTTACAGAATCAATTTTCAGGAGAGAACATTAAGAGTCATCAGATCACAGAATTTCCTCAAGAGAAAGATGATATAGAACCTATTATGTGCCAGGCACTATGCCGAATACTTTAAAAATATTATCTCCTTTGATAAAAAGTCATCTGATCAACAGTACTTGAACAGGAATCCTTGCTAAAATCTCCCTGCAAGTCTTCAAGGATAAGGATTTCACATTTCTTGAGGTAGTGCAAAATCATTCTACTTTGAGGACATTTCTGATAATTAAGAAGTTTTCCATATATCTAACCTAAATCTGCTTCTTTGTAACTTCCCTCCTCTTTAATAGTTCTTTTCTTTTGTTTGGAAAGAAAAGAAGTCAGAATGAAAGAGATTAATCTCTCTCCCATAAGAGAATTGCTCAAATACTTGTAGATAATATTTCCCTATGCCCTATTTCCTCTTTTTCTCCACTTCTGGTTATCTTTTTTTTTTCAAAATCCCACTTTCTACAAGAAACTTTCCTGTTTCCCTTAATATAAGAATTTTCTCTCTATTGATTTTTTGTGTTCCATTTATCACACAGAAACAGATAGCTAGATAGATCTGTATGTGCGATATATATATATATATATCATATATCTATCTGTATCTGTGTGATATATGTGATTATAGGTGTGTGTGAATAATGTTTGTACATAGCTTTTTGCATCTTGTTTCCTTCATTAAACTGTGAACTCCTTGAGGCTAGGGGTTGTCTTTTAACTTTCTTAGTACTCCAGTGCTTAGCATAATGTCTGGTAGATGTAGATTTTTGATAAATGCTTATTCACTAACATTGTCTGATTGGAGATATAATTCATTCATTGTTTATTCAATAAACATTTTAAGTGGCCTACTATTCTAGCTGATGGTAAAGGTTTAAAATATAGATAAGACACAGAATCACTATTTCTCTCCCTTCCCCTACTCCATTCTTCAATTTCCTTTTTTTAAGAAAAACTTTCTCAGTTTTTAACATTGATTCTCCTGCAGCATTGTTACCAGTCTTTTCACCATCACAGCCTTTTTAATACTTCATCACATTTGCTTTTTCCTTTTTCTATTTTGTACTTCTGTTCTTTCCAAATGTATCAGAGTCTATGCTGTACTTTTGTAAAAAGTAGCTGCTCTCCCTCTTCTGAGGGCAAAGAATTGGAAATTGAGGGAATGATTTTTATTTGGGGAATGGCTGAATAAATTGTGGTAAATGACTATGATGGAATACTGTTGTGCTATAAGAAATGATGAGTAGGATGCTCTCAGAAAAATCTGAAGACTTACATGAGCTGATATACAGTGAAATGTACTATGTACAAAGTTAACAGCAATATCATAAGAAGATCAACAGTAAATGACTTAGTTATTCTTAGCAATACAATGATCCAAGACAATTTTGAAAGATTTATGATTAAAAATGCTATTTATTCCTAGAGAAAGGACTGATGGTGACTAAATACAGATTGACACATACTTTTTTTTTACTTTCTTTTTTTTAGTGAGGCTTTTTTAGTTTGTTTTCTTTTACAACATGACTATTATGGAAATGTTTTACATGATTACACATGTATACTTTATACTGAATTGCTTGCCTTTCTCAATGAAGGGGATTAGGAAGAAGGGAGGGAGATAACTGGGAACTCAAAGTTTTAAAGACAGATGTCAAAATTGTTTTTATAAGTAACTAGAGAAAAATAAAATTCTAAAATCAACAGCAAAAAGTAGCTGCTCCATAGTTCTTCCTTCTGCTCACTAAGTCCAACTATGTCTGTTAGAGATTTTCTAGGAGCTATCGAATGTCAAATGAATGCCAATTAGTTTATACTTCATTATAATCAGACATGTTGCTTTTGTCCACTTAAGAAGACTTTTTTTTATGTTCAACAGTTAAAGCTGGTTTTGTTGTTTTCCTTAAGAGAAAGGATGATGTAATTTATATGCTGACTCTAGTAATTGTTTAGGAATGTATTGATATGGTTTCTCTACTGCTGGGGTGTGTAAATGTGTTCCTTGTAGCTGGTAGAGTAATAGAGTAGCAATTTTGTCTAGACAAGTCCTCTTTTATCCACTATTCCCACAGTGTTCATTTCCAATATTTTTCTCCCCTTTTGTCATTGAAACTCTCTCTCTCTCTCTCTCTCTCTCTCTCTCTCTCTCTCTCTCTCTCTCTCTCTCTCTCT
>JAJPUD010006185.1:26370-99716 GCA_023553655.1 Myrmecobius fasciatus
TTCTTTCTTTGTTTCTTTGTTTCTTTCTTTCTTTTTTTTTGCTAAGGCAAATGGGGTTAAGTGATTTGCCCAGGGTCACACAGCTAGGAAGTGTTAAGTGTCTGAGGCCAGATTTGAACTCAGAATTTGTAATAATTCCTTAGAGATGTTCATTTGATTTAAAATAATCACAACAAAGAATAGACCAAAACAGCTTGGAAACCACTTCAGAGAATAAATACTTAATCTCTGGGCTAATCAGAAATATGTAGCAACCAAGGGCAAGACTGAGTACAAACTCATTTGAAAAATATTATGGAAGAGATATATGGAATATTATGAGCAGTATTGCTTCACAGAATGGTGAAAAAGAAAATAAACTTGCAGAAATCTTATTTTCTAGTTATGAGAGCACTTTGAAATTAGGAGAAGTTAGCAAAGAAATTATTTTCATGGTGGTACTTTGAATTATTGATGATAGCAGAAACACCTCAGGTGTTTTCCAACTCCTGATTTGCTATGAAATTGTAATCCTAACTACCTTGGCCTCCACTACTTGGAGGCCAAGATATGTTTTTTGGAGCCATCCCCAGGGTTTTATGATACACCTAAGGGAGTTGAAGAATCTAGGTTTTCTATCAAGAGTATCAATTCCCAACTAAAACCAAACCAAACTTTCAAACCAACTTGTTCAATGAAACTCTCTTGAAGGAGTCATCTCTGGTAACAGAGAAGAGAGTCAAAAAGGGAATAACCCAGCTCTTGAGAGAAAATTGCTCCTTACCTTTCTCCCACATCTCTTCTAGAATGTAACAGAAGGGAGACTCTTTCCTTCCTTCATTGGCAATGGTGTCTTATACCAGAACAACTAACATCCTTAAGAGAAATTAAAGCCGTAGAGTCCAACTGTAGAGTCAAATGAAGTCCTCAAAAGTTAGTTAACTCTGATAGACTGTGTGTCACAGTACTGGGCAATGACAAGGAAGCACATTCCATGAGTGCAGTTGTAGAGAGTAAGCTAGCTCTGGTCACTCTTAAGAGAGTCTCTGGCTTGGGTTCTAGAAGGAGGAGCCAAAGCTTGAAGTCATGGGAAGGACCATAGGAAATAAGGGCATTTATGGTAACACCTTTGCTGGGAGCCTTGGTCATGGCCTGGGGCAAAGAGTAATATCTGATGTCAGGACCCTAGATAGAGTTAAGAAAACAACAGCATGAAAAACCTGAAACCTGAGACATTTTCCCCCACACTACAAGAGTAGAGTCGAACCTTAAAGTTAATAGCCAAGAAATAAACCACCCCCAAAAATTAGCATGCAAAAGAGAAAAAACCAGACTATAGATAGCAACTGTAGTTAGAAAGAAGATTTGGGTTCAAGTTCAGAAGAAAATAGTGAAGTTAAAATAGCTACTTCTACTTTCAAAAAAAAATGTAAAATGATCACAGGCCCCAAAAGAATTCATGGAAGATCTTTAAAAGGAAGTTATCAAGGAAAACTGTCCTGATATTTTAGAACCGGAGAATTACCTACCCAGCAAAACTGAGTATAATTCTTCAGAGGAAAAGATGATCATTCAATGAAACAGTGGATTTTCAAGCATTCATGAGGAAAAGACCAGAGTTGAATGGAAATTTTGATTTTCAAAAATCAAATAAGAGAGGATGAGGAAAAATTAGGATGAAGTTAGTAATGCAAAAAAAAAAAAACAAGACAATTATGAAAAGAAAATTAATCAATTGGAAAAAGAGATCCAAAAACTTATAGAAGAAAATAACTTCTTAAAAATTATAATTGGGTAAAGGGAAGCTAATGAACTTTATAAGATACCAAGAAAAATCAAAAGAATGAAAATAGAAAAGAATGTGAAATATTTCCTTAGAAAAACAACTGACCAGGACAGAGAACAGATTGAGGAGAGACAATGTAAGAATCATTGGACTATGACCAAAAAAAAATCTACTCAAAGAAATTATTAAGGAAAATTGCTCTGAAGCTTTAGAACTAGAGAGTAAAAATCTACCAATCATCACCTGAAAGAGATCCCAAGACAAAAATTCATAGGAACATTATAGTCAGTTTTGAAGTTCCAGGTCAAGGAGAAAATATTAGCAACAATTTGAAAAACAACTAAATGCCATGAAGCTACAGTCAAGATAAAACAAGACTTAGCAACTTCTACATTAAAAACCAAAGGGCAATGAAATATTATATTTCAAAGAGTAAAGGAGCTGGATTTGTAATCAAGAATAACTTATTCAATAATGGTGAGTGTAATCCTTTGTGGGGAAAATAGATATTTAATGGAATAAAGGACTTTCAGGTATTTGTGAGGAAAATATCAGAAATGAAGAGAAAATTTAACCTACAAGAATCAGGAGAAATATAAGAAAGCAAATATGAAAGACTAATTATAAGGAATTTAATAATGTCAAACTGTTTCCTTTTTAAATGGGAAAATGTTATCCATCATTTTGAAGAATGTTATCATTACTTGGGTAGGTTGAAAGAGCATACATAGATAGAAGGCTTGGGACTGATTTGAGTATGATGTGATAATCTTTAAAAAAATAAAATTGGTGTTCACTGAAGAAAGCCATATACACCCAGAGAGAGGGATGCGAAATGTGGACCACAACATAACATTCTCATACTCCTTGATTGATGTTTGCTTACATTGTGTTTCCTTTATCTGATATATCGTTTGTGTAGATAAGATTTTTCTTGCACAACAATGATAAGTTTGGAAATATGTATACATATATTCAATTTGCCAATATTTTAACATAATTAACATGTAGTGGATATCCTGCCATCTAGGGGAGGGGTGGGGAGTTGGGGGGAAAAATTTGTAATGGAAAGCTATGTAAGGGTTATTGTTGAAGAATTACCCACACATATGTTATGCAAATAAAATAAAATTTAAGAAAAAATAAAAAAATAAAAAAAAATAAAATTGGGTAAGGAGAAGTAAGAATGGAACAATTATTTCATTCAGATATGAATGGAAGAACAGTTATAGTGGAAGCAGGAGGGGTGGAGGGCTATTAATGCTAGAATCTTATTCTCATCAGAATTAAGTTAAAGAGAGATAACATATTCATCTAGAAGTGTCTAAAAGTCTTAACTTATAAGGAAATAGGAAGGTGAGGGCATATGATAAGGGAGAAAGTCTTAGAAGAATGTGAAGATAAAGAAATAGGAGGGAAAAGAGAGAGGATAAGGCAGAGAGACTCTTTAAAAGGTGAATAGATTAAGGAATATGGGAGTAAAAGAAACAAATAAGGGAGGAATTCTTAGAAGAGGGTAGATTAAGGAGACAGTGTTTAGAAGTAAATTAGATGTCTAAGAAGAGAGAATTTAAAAAGAGGTAGAGAAAGATAAGCAGTGAGGAAAAATAGGATGGAAGAAAATGTGCAGCTTGTAATTAAAACTTTGAATGTGAATGGAATGAACTCACCCATAAAATGAAGATGGATAGCTAAATGATAAGTTTCTTGTCATGTTACTCCCCTATTCATTAAATCCCAGGAGCTTTTAATTACCTCCTGTATCAAAATAGCTTTGCTTGGCACTTAAAACTTTTCTCAACTGGAACTTTCCTATCATTTGAGTCTTCTTGTATTTTACTCTCTTCCACAAACTTTGATACAGCCATACTGGCTCATTTGCTATTCCTTACATAAAACACTCCATTTTCTATTTATGTACTTATGAACTGGTTGTCTTTTGTTCTTAAAATGTTCTCCCTCCTTATCTATACTTCTTAGTTTCCTGGCAAGTTTCTTCAAAAACTCATTCAAAGCTCATCTTGTAGAGAAAGGATTTCCAAGTCTCCCAAGATATTATTACCTTCCATGTTGACATTATATTCCATCTACTTTCTATATATTTGTACTCAATTCTTTTCATGTTTGCCTCTCCCATTAGGAGGAGATCCTTGAGGGCAGGAACTGATTTTGCTTTTTTTTTTTTTTTTTTTTTTTAATCTCTGATATTTAGCATAGTACTTGGTCCATAGAAAGTACTTAATAAATGCTCATTGGCAAAGTCAGTTGCCCTAATTGACTCAAGCAAAGGCTTTTACAGAAATGGAATGACACAAATAGTACTAAAACATCTTCTCCATATATTTGTTGTAGACTCTCCCACAAATACTTACACCATTGGTGAGAAGAGAATGAACACACATAAAATATACTCTAAGAGGTACCTGAAAAGGAAGAGAGCAAACAAGAATGTAGCAGACACTTACTATATGCCCAGCCCTATATTAAGCACTTCACATATATTATCTCATTTGAGCCTAAAGATAGGTATTATTACAGCAACAGCAAGATTATGTGATGATCAATTCTGATGGAGGTAGCTTTCTTCAACAATGAGATGATTCAAACTAGTTCCAATTGTTCCATCACTCTTTTTGTTGTTGTTTGCTTACCTTTTATTTTGCTTTTTTTGCTTTTTGTTGTTGTTTTTGTTGTTGTTTACTAGTTTGATTTGATTTTTCTTGTGTGGCACAATAATTGTATAAATATGCACACATATATTGAATTTAACATATATTTCTACCAAGTTTAACATATATTGCACTACTTGCCTTCTAGGGGAGGGCATGGGGGAAAGGAGAGAAAATTGGAACACCAGGTTTTGCAAGGCCTAATGTTGAAGAATTGTCCATGCATATGTTTTGAAAAATAAAAAGCTTAACTAAATAAATAATTTTAAAACATAAAGAAATTTTATTATTGGCACCATATGACAGATGAGGAAACTGAGACAGGTAGGAGTTAAATGATTTGCCAGGGTCACACAGAAAATAAGCATCTGAGGTCTTCTTGACTACAGGCCCAGTATGCTATCATTTACACCATTTAATTGCAACTATGGAACATACATAGCTTAGGCAACTAATTCTTTTGGCACTTCAGATTCCTAATGTTTTTCTTTCTTTCTTTTCTTTTTTTTTTTTTTGCTGAGGCAATTGGGGTTAAGTGACTTGCTCAGGGTCACACAGCTAGGAAGTGTTAAGTGTCTAAGGTCAGATTTGAACTCAGGTCTTCCTGACTTCAGAGCTGGTGCTCTGTCCACTGCACCACCTAGCTGCCCCTTTTTCTTTTCTTTTTTTTTTCAGGCCATTCTTATATTGCTTCCTCTGTTGTTCTGAGGTACATCTCTACTGGACAGATCATTTAATTGAGCTCTCTAGGTTTCCTTCTCTCTGCCTCTCAACTGTCAGGGCTAACTAACTTTTGATGACTTCATTTGACTCTACAGTTGGACTCTATGGCCTTGATTTCTGTGGGTTAAAATATCACTTAAAGGTGTTAATTGTTATAGTATAAGACACCATTGCCAATGAAGGAAGGATAAAAAATCTCCTTTCTGTTGCATTCTAGAAGAGGTGTGGGAGAAAGATAAAGAGCCATTTCTTCTCAAGAGCTGGGTTCTTCCTTTTTTTGCTTTTATTTTTATTTTTTTGCTGAGGCAATTGAGGTTAAGTGACTTGCCCATGGTCACACAGCTAGGAAGTATTAAGTGTCTGAGACCAAATTGAACTCAGGTCCTCCTGATTTCAGGGTTGGTGCTCTATACACTGTGCCACCTAACTGCCCCTCTACTTCTATTTTTGATTTTCTTTTCTGCTACCAGAGATGACTTCTTTTAGAGTATTTCATAGAACAGGTTAGTTTGAGTTTTAAAAGCTACAAGGGGTGTGGTTGATTCTTCAGCCAACCATTGGACAGCTGCCTTATTTTTCCATTAAGATAATGAAAAGCTTTCTTTAATCCTCCAAAAAAAATAATAATGAGTGCTTTATTGCATTTACTTTGTACTTTGTCTACATTATTGTTTTTAACTGTTCCATAGAGCACATTGTGATCTTAAAGTCCAAATGTAGTAATTTCATTGTTATTGATAGAAAGAACAATTTATTTTAGAAATTATAACAATCTTTCCATTTTTTCATTTGGTTGTAGAGACATGGCAAATAAATTATTATTGCTTTTATTGAGTTAAAATGACAGCGTAGTATAATTTATTTCTAATAAATGCCAAAATTAAAATTTCCAAAGTTTTCTTTTAAAGTTCAAACAGCATTTATTAAACATCTACTGCATACTAAGTGCTGGTGTTGAAAAGATGATGTGACCATTCTCAGCTTTAAAGAACCTTACATTTTATTGGACAGGATATATGATGACTATAGATAGTGGCCTTACATGATTTCAGGGTTTCCCATTAATTTGGAATAGGATCACAATACTGTAGCTCTTCAAGACCACCCATATACTACTCCCATTTTGCCTTTCCAACAATTTCTCCCACTGCTCCTTTGCATGAAAAATATTTCAACCTCACAGTCTACCCATTCATTCCCTAGTCAACTACCTTGAACACTAACTAGTCTTATTCCTACTTCTGTGTTCTTCTGGTACCATCAAGATCTTGAAAGTCTTCTTCCCCCTGCCCTGACTTTAATCCTATTCACTGACCCAGGGCAGCAAGGTGGTACAGTGGATAGAGTCTAAAAGACCTCAATTCAAGAGTGGCCTCAGATTCTTGCTGTTATTAGCTGGATTAGCTGGAGGTTATTAGCTGGATAACCTTGGACAAGCTACTTAATCTTTGTTTGCCTCAATTTTCTCAGTTGTAAAATGTAGATAATGGCACTTACCTCTCATAGTTGTTGTGTGGAACAAATGAGATAATAATTACAAATCACTTAACATAGTACCTGGTACATAGTAGAAAATTAATAAGTGTTTGTTTCCTTCCTCAAAATGTAGCTCAAATTCTATACCCTAAACAAAGTCTTTGCTGACCACAGTATCTCTCCCTCTTCTGAGCTCCTTCCTTTAGTATTTATATCCTACTCATTTAGGAATTATCAAATATATTTGCTTACAGTATTGCCATCTGATAGTAATGCTTTACAATATTATCTATCTAATAAGTGTGAAAAACTTTGGAACCAGAGTACCTGGATTCAAATTTTGGCTCTTCTACTTATTATGTAAATTTGAACAAATCATCTCACCATGGTGGGCCCCAGTTTCCTCATTTCTAAAGGGAGGGCTATATAATCCCTTTAGATTTCTTCTAACTTTACACCTAAGATTCTATAATCCTGTCTTTCTTACTTAATTGTAAGATCTTTGTGGGTAATGACATATTGAATATATCTTTGTATCTCTTCTTTTATCTATGCCTTTAACACAGTAAGTACTCAGACATTTCAAGACTGATTATTTGATCTGGAAACCAAAGATTTGGCTATAGATTAACCCTTTCTGAGTGTAACAGCCTATGGAAGATGTATTGAGACAGAACATTTCTAGGAATAACAGCAATAACTAAAAGAGAACGTAGTTCTTCATAAAGCAGCTCTAAAATTTCCTAATGACATTCCACATGAGTCTGGTTAATATATGGAGAGGGTGGGCTGAGAATACTCCACTCAGAAGGCTTACATGCCCAGACATTTTCTTGCCTCCAGAGTTTATGCATGGCAGGTCTACAGGTATATAAACCATGGTATATGCTGATGAACTCTCTTATTTATGAGAAACTTGAATTTGTCTTAAGAGTATGACCATCGTATATCTCTCTTATGAGAAATCCAAATGGGATCAGTATCAACTCTTCTACTTACACTAAAGCAGGGATATTATCTTTTATCTCTTAAAAGGGATCAAAATCTCTATTTGCAGCAATATTAAGAACAAACAAAGGTGTGGGTATCTGACAATGTAGGGGAAGAAAGGGAAGACCCAAATGGGGGCCAAATAAGATAAATTAGCACTGATCACTTTGACTAGCAATTGAGAGGGTTAGACCTCTGTCTTTCTTTAGATCTCTCCTAATTAAGCAGGACATAGGGTAGGACTACAATTAATATACCATCATTTCTTCATAGCATTGTCCTTCAGTAAAGGGTCACAGAGTCCTGGAGAAAGGGGTCAGGGAATCAGGCAGGTAGAATCCCAATACATTATCCATCCTTGTCATGAGACATGCCTGCCCAGACATGGAAAATACTGTCATAAGACCACCTGACATTGTGTGTACACATAAAAGAAGGTGCTATGTTCCATAAACAAAGCAGAATTGCAATAGTTCAAAAGAAACATGAGATGTTCAGATTCAGAAGATAGCTCCACTTCACATGTTCATAAGAACTATCTGTGCTGAACATGTGGTAGAGCTTTTGAGCTAATATTGGTATGATCAGCCACAGCTGGACACACTGTGCCTTAACCCTGATAGAGTGATACTTTTCTGATTCTTTTTTTGAATACAAAGGACAACTAAAATCTCTGAGAAATTAAATGATTTGTCCTGTCTCATATCTGAGGTAGGATTCAAATATAAGTTTTCTTGACTTCACATTCAATAATACTATTATCCAACAATACCACTTTCCAAGAATAAGAAAAAGAATGAAAACCTGAGGTTATTTGTTTCTAAGTAAATAGGAATAAGATAAATTATTGAAATTTTATTTACCTGATGGTGGAAAATGTGTCATAATTGTTTATACTATGGAGATACCTTAAAAAGAAACATTCCATGTGGTTATGTGACAAACTCCATAAATCTTAAATAAACAATGCTCTTAATTATATGCTAGATCTGTAAACAGCTGTGTCAAATGATCACTTAAGAGTCCTTCTTATTCTGTGATTCTTTTGTTACAATTGGCATTGTACTTTATTTCTATTTCCTAAAATCAATTATAACACAACAATGAATCATTCTCCAGGCAAGGCCAGCTAAATATTCTTCAGCACTTGTAGCATGAAGATTTGGCTCATAATGACAAAGTTGTTTTCTACTTGGTTCTGTTTATTTCCAACAAAGTTTCTCAAAGGTTGCAAATGTAGTTTCTAGTTTCATTCCACATTCACACTTTTATCCTGTGGATAAGCTCTTTCTCTCCTTTCCATCCTCCCCACTGTCTATTCTTCACCAGCCAATCTGCTCAGTTTGTCTAGCTATTTATCAATGTCTCAAGTTTATTATCAGAGATTACCACATTGAACCATCAAGGAAGTGACATGGAGCTCAAGTCCAATGTTTATATTTGGAGATTTTTTTTTTTTTTTTGCAGTTCTGATTTGAAAACTATTGTTGCTGGCTAAAAGATGCAAGGGAAATGCCAGATTTGGTGTTCAAAATTAGACCTTGTGGGGAACAGGTAAAGTGTCTTAGATAAATTAATTCTTGGCAAAGGAGAATGCCTAAAAGAATTGTTTTGTTTTGCAGAAAAAGTCAGGAAGTATCACAGAATTTACTCTTTTTATTATTATTAAAGCTTTTCATTTACAAAACATATGCACTGGTAATTTTTCAACACTGACTCTTGCAAAACCTTCTGTTCCAAATTTTCCCTTCTTTCCCCTCACTCCCTCCTCTAGATGGCAGGTAATCTAATACATGTTAAATATGTTAAAATATATGTTAATACCAATATATGTATACATATTTATACAGTTATCTTGCTGCACAAGAAAAATTGGATCAAGAAGGAAAAAAAAAAACCTGAGAAAGAAAACAAAATGCAAGCATACAACAACAGAAAGAGTAAAATGCTATGTTGTGATCCACACTCAGTTCCTGCAGGCTTCTCTCTGGTTGTAGATAATTCTCTTCTTCATTAAACAATTGGAACTGGTTTGAATCATCTCATTGTTGAAGAGAGCCAAGTCCATCAGAATTGATCATTGTATAGTCTTGTTGTTGCCGTGTATAATGATCTCCTGGTTCTGCTCATTTCACTTAGTATCAGTTCATGTAAATCTTTCCAGGCCTCTCTGAAATCATCTTGTTGGTTGTTTCTTACAGAACAATAATATTCCATAACAGAATTTACTCTTTTAAATTGCATGTCATTGAAAATTACTGATGCATTAATGAACAAAAACTCAAGCAATATACAATGTATTAAAATGTTTCTTAGAAAAATTTCTTGAGATATTTTAATAAAAATTCTTATTTCATGGCATGATTCTAAATCATTGAAATCACAAATACTACCCAAAACTATTCTGGTCTTTGTGACTATGCAGCTAGAATTGGGAATAATTTATGAACTTAGTATAAATTGTCTTCTAACTCCAGAGAAATCTCTCAAAAATATTGAGTTGGAAGAAACCTCTGAGGTCATCTAATTCAACCTCAGTAGGAATTACTCAAATTACTTCCATATACAGCAGTTGAAGTCTTCTCTTCATGTTGAACAGAGAAGTCTCAATTGGGAAATGATGAAATTGCCTGGATCTCTTCCCCACTGTGTTAAAGATACAATAGAAACCTCCTCCAGTTTCCACTTGAATACCTCAAATTGCAGAGAGCTCATTATAAATCTTATTATTATAGACCACTCTTTCCAATGTGGAAGTGTAGTGTGCTTTCTAGAGCCCCATGCTGGGGTGCCAAAATGTACTGTGCTTTCTAGAGCCCCACACTGGGGTGCCAAAATGTACCCTCTGGACTGGCTCTCTGGAAGATCTTGGGATCAGCCTGAGTCCTTGGTCTTAGAGGAGGAGTGATGAGGCAGGGACGCCCCTGGATGGTCAAATATGAGTCCATTTATTTCAAGTTCTCTCAGCTTTAAATATCTTAGTACAATTATATCACCACAGCACACTGAGCATGTGCTAACTATAAGCACCCTGCTATTAATATGTAAATGCCTCTTTGCTGCAAGTATCTCTATTTCAAGTAGAACACAAGTTGTCATGCCCCCCTGACTTCTCAGAAAGGCTTAAACATCCCTAAGGGGAAATGAGAGCCTAACCAGAATTAGTCAGGGGGTTCCCTCTGGGCTGAGATCTTATACCTCACAGAGAGTTCCCCCACTTGTCTGTGGCCCTCTACAAGGAAAAGAGATTAGGTTCATTATTCTTAGTTCCAGAGGGAACAAGGAACAATGTATGAAAATAGCAAAGAAGCAGATGTAGACTTGATGTAAGCTTTGGATTGGTAGTTTGCTTCTAGTACTACGTGAGATATAAAATGTTTGGCTGAGGAAAACAGCTAATTATTTCTTCTTCTTGGTATCCCCTACCCTCATGTGGGTAGCACCTTTTCCTCCCCACTTCTTCCACTGTATTTAGTCAGTGCTCTTGGTCTCAATCCTATGGGAGATGGGATTCTTTTTTTTTAAGTTTTTATTCTGAATTTAACAAATATGAAAAAAAAAAAAACAACTTACCAATAGTCACAACCCAAACCTAAAACTATGGTTATTTTTATTTACAAAATAGAACACAAAGAAGATTGTATATAAAACTGAATCTTAATTTCATACCAGCTGATTTATAAAATTATATATTAAATTCAACATATTGATGTCAAGATTATCCTGCTTGTCTAAATGCTTCCCTCTGTCCTATGTACATTTACAAAAATGTTTCAGTGAACCATTTCTTTTCTTGTTACTTTTTCCTTTTTGACATTACTATCAACCACTCCTCAATTAAAATAATCAAAAATACAAGTAACAAATCAGCATAGTTGAATAAACATATCCAAAATGTATGTCTCATTTTACACTTCTCTGTCAAGAGGTGGGCAATATGCTTCAACGATGGTCTCCTGGAGGAAGAGTTTGAATATTGCATCGATCAGGGCTTTGAAATTTAAAAAAAAAAAGAGTTGTCTTTTCTTTACAGTGTTGTCATTGTGTAAATTGTTCTGTTGTTTTTTTTTTTCATTTCACTCTGAGTCAGCTTATATTTCCCAAGTCTCTCTGAAATCACCTCTTTCATCATTTCTTACAAAGTAATAATAGTCCATTGCATTCTTATGCCAACTTGTTTGGCCATTCTACACTTTATGAGATTGATTCTGGCTCTTAAGTTTCTAGGTCTTTTCTTTTTCCTTTTAATCCCAACTTTCTGGATCAGGCAGTTTATTTTGCTTGCATTTTTTTTCTCTTAACTCTCTTATCTCTGTCCGTTTCCCTGTTAAGTCTGATATATATCTTGCCATTTATATTTATACATTAGTATGTGCATTTTCAATTGGATCATTTTCTTTCATTGGATTAGATAAGCACAATATTCATTTGATAACCCTCTTCCCTTTCCTTTCTCCATGTTTGTATTGTCTTCTCTTAACTATTCTAATTATGAAAAACAAATTCCATCATTTCCCTGTACCTTTCTGAACTGGTTTTTCCCTTTTTTTTTCTCCTCCCAGCACCTCTAGAATAGAAACAATCCAACCTTAGGTCCCATATTTTTCTTGTTTGACTCCATTTAATGTACTAAAGCATGAGTTTTTATGTCCTGACTCCTCTGGAAGTCTAGTGAAGCCTAAGTATTCCTGCTCAGATTATTTGTAAATACATAAAATAAAATGCATAGGTGTGTGGATTGGTTTATTTCCTGGGCCATAGCTGACAGAAATGACTCCATGTTTGATCACTGATGAATTCACCTATGTGCCAATAAGTCCTTATATACTTAATGACTGACTTAGCCAAGTACAATTAGGGCTAGGAGTTCAAGGTTTGAAAACTTCCCTAATTATAGTGACATTGGGATTGATAAACAAGGGTTGCAATGCAGACCATAGGATGAATGACTACCACTAAGGCACCCTTTCAACTCAGTCCCTTTGAAACTGCCCAACAATCACAGTTATAAGGGCAAAGATTCAGGAGATCTGATTCTGAATTAGGATAAGCAATACCTGAACCATTGTTATCACATAGCTATAGAACTGTAGGGAGAGGGAGTCACCCATTTACATGCTTGTGCCTAAGCGGCCTACTCATGATCCTCTGAACTTTTATGTTTTTTCATGGTGCCTCCTCACCCACAAACCCCTTACAATAGGATTATAAAAGAAACCTATCATATTGAAATGTAATTATCAAAATATTTTTTAAAACAAGTTGACATACTTCATATTAAGAATCCTTAAAAGGAACAGCTGTTTTCTCTCTTCCATTAAATAGCCTTTTAACATCAAGCAGCTTCTTCCAATACCTTAAATAAATGTATTCTTTTTAGGTTTCCTTTGATTCCTGTATTTGCATTTAAAAGTTTTTACTCAGTCTCATCCTTTCATCGGGAATATGGAAAGTCCTTTCTTACATTCCCCCCTCTCCCCTCCTAGGATTATACTCAACTTTGTAGGGTAAGTTATTCTTGGCTGTTAGCATTTCTCTTTTTCTTTGGGGAATACTAGACTCTAAAATGTTTAAATAGTAGAAGCTGCCAGGTTTTATATGATTATAACTGGAATAGTTGCTTTATACCTGAACTCCTTTCTAGCTGCCTTTCACATTTTTGGTGTTAACATAGAATCTCAAAATTTTGGCTTTGAGAATCCTGAGATAATTCCTTTGGAGGTTTCTTTTTAGTAGGTAATGGGTAGATTCTTTTTATTTTTACTTTGGCCTCTGGTTCTAATAGATCTGGGCAGTTTTCAGTTATGGTTTCTCGAAAAAAGAGTTTCCAGGTTTTCTGATATAATGGTTTTCATGGAGTCCAGTAATTGACATGTTTTCTAGGTAATTTCATTTTTATATCAGATACCTTACATTTTCTTTGATTTTTTTTCAAGCTTTTGATTTGCTTCTAATATTTCTTGCTTTCTCATGGGATAATTTATTTCTATTTGGTCTATTCTACTTTGGAGGGAGTCTATTTCTTGGTAAAACTTTACCACTTTCTCTTCTAAAAATCCTTTGTTCTCCCTTCAATTTGTTCCTTTGGGGCTTTTATTTAATTTTTTATAAAAATCTTTTGTTTCATTTCTTCTAAGTATTTATGTAGTCTTTGTGAAAAAATCTTTTTATTTCATTTGAGTATCCACTTATAGTTGTTAAAGAGTTTCTCTTCCTCTAGGTTGTAAGATATCTTAAACTCAACCAAGCAATAAATTTATTATCTTTTGTCCCAATACCACATCTCTTCTAAATTTCCTTATTTTTGTTAAAGGTAGCACCATCTTTCTAATATTCAAGATTCATAACCTTAGTATTATTCTACACTCTTCATTCTTTCTACTAATCATTTTACCTGCCTAGAATGTGCTCTCTCCTTACCTCTCTTCTAAGATGAACCTCAATCAACATCTTCAGGAGACCTTTCTTGATCCCTCCAGCTGTTGATGTCCTGCCTCCCAAACTTTCTTGTATTTAATTTTTTGTATTTATATTTAATATGTTTATACTTACATTACCCATCCTTGTACTTAGTATATTTTATATATGTTTTTATTTATTAGCTTTGTGTTTATGCTACATGTTTATATGCTTATTTTCTTTCCTATTAGATTATAAGCTCCTTATGAGCAGGGATTTTTTCCATTCTTCATATTTATATCCCTACTGCTTACCATAGTGTCTGGCACATAGTACACACTTAATAAATATATACTGATTGATTGAATTGATTGGGGTTAAGTTCTTAAATGAAATGAGGTTTTTGAAAATAAAGTGACCTGTCTTACATAAAGCCATCTTTTCTTTGGGAACCATATTCCCCATTGGGTTGTGTGGTAGTTTAAAAGCATCTTGACATCTATTCAGTTGCCAAAGTTTCTCAAATGAAATATATTGAGAAGAAGTGGGAGGGATATTGATGAGAATGGAAGGGATGTAACTGGGCAGTGATAGAGGAAAGGCAAAACAACTCATGCCTGGGAGCTACACATTGTGATCAAAAACCTGGGTGGACGGGACTAAGGAATAGACAAGAGAAACATCTTTGGGAAGTAACAATGGTATCCATGATTGTCTATATTGAATAGACAAAAAGCTCTGTCAAAATGAAGTCAGGTAGCATTTTTGTTGTATCTAAATAACTGAGTATCTATTCTCTTTGAGCATCAAGTAGACAGAAATTTTGGGAGATGATGACACTGTGTCCAAGTCTCTTTCCCACTATATTGAAGCTGCTACAGAAAATGCAGGGGAAATAGTAGGCAAAACTTTCAGTAACAAGAGCTTAGTCAAGTAGTCACCTTGCAAAATAGTAGAGAGAACATTTACTGCTTAATATTCTGTTATTTATCTTGTACTTGTTTTAAGTAAATGTTCTCTTCCTTACTGTCAAGTAATATGTTTAATATTGCTTACAGGTCAAAGAGATTCAGTGTTAAAATAGGTGCTCATTAGCAGTGGTTTTGAATAGATGGCAGATCCAAACAGGTCCTAAGAATGTGAATGTGGCAGTGGGGTATGGGTGATGTAAGGCCATATAACTCCCCTACATAAGGCTTCCTCTGTAATAATTTTTCCAACTCACACAAGCACTGGCAGGTTGGATTCCTAGAGGGTAATGGCAACTCCTATTCACCTCAGAATCCTAGGGGTAGCCCTAAGGATTCTAATCCAGTCATTCATGACTACCCATCCAATCTGTTTCTGGTATCTATTAATCATTTAATATCATTTAGCCAGAGTTAATTAGCTTTTACAAATGGATATGTACTAAGTAAGCATAGCCAGGAGAATTATTACAGAAAGCTATTTTCTAAGGAGTGTACCACATAGGAATACATGGAGAACACATAGTCCCATACCTCCTTATCCTGGGATGTCCCCAGTAAGTCCCCAGAAGTCCTCAGTAAATTTACTTACTACTTATTACCAAAGGATGGGTCAATCCCTTGTTTGCAGGATACAATGTTCAGCTGCTGGGTTGATTTACTACTCGTTTAAGTCAAACTGGTATAAGGATAACTACGAGACTACTGGCTTTGATAATCTTTGCTACTGACTCCACATGCTTGATCTCTGATGGCTCTTCCAATCTTTTGTAGCTCACAAGGGCCTTAGTCACCTATGGCCAGGAAAGACTAAGCACAAAGAGACAAAAGAAACAGAAATTCCATGGCTGGGGTGGGGGAAGGGAGGGGGAGATAGAGAGGGGTGATATGGTGCTGAAGTTGTATTTGAGAGCCTATTCTTAAATTTTCAGTGTGTATTTTTTACCTTGAAAATAGTAAACAAAGCAGGACTTGATTTTTTTTTAATCTTGACTTCCTTAAGCCTTAAAAAGTTATGGAGAAAGATGTTCATGAGGCAAATTAAATGGAAAAGTGTATCATGCAGTTTTTCAGTTGTTAAATATCATCTGGCATACTTCTGGGTGCTATATACTTGAAGATACTTAGTGACCAAGTGGGGAAAGTGTGTTCAACCCCTCACCAGGTCACCAAAGTCTATGTTTGCTTTTGAAAGCTTCTAGAAAAGAGAGTAAAAGATTATCCCAATCAAAAATATTGTATGCACTCTCAGTTTTTACTGATCGACTAATTTTTCTAGCCAACCAGAAGACTTTTCATTATCACAAGGCTCTTTGGAGCCCACTTATGTCTGAGAATGGGCTCCCCCGATTTCCCTTTGTTGCCCTGAAAACAGGCAATGAAATTGTGCATGCATGTTCTTTATAAACTACCAGGAAATGCATATCTAAGTATGCTCTAAGGGCTCAGCCCTCTTTGACCAGTCCTTTATTATACCTATAATTAAACAACTTAACTGCTTGTGCAACACAGGGCCCATTCTGTTTCCAAATCAAAACCAATTATTCCCTTAAGCTCTCTGCTTATTTATAGATTTAAGTCATTATAACTCTTGAATTCAAAGAATGAATCTATTTAGATGAGCACCTACAATATCCATAATCCCAGGTTCTTGTGGAAACATTTCTATAATACTTTACAATTTATACCATACTTTATACTTTGTGAATTAGGTAATACAGATATTTTTATCCCTGTTTAAAAATGAGGAAACTGAGGCTTGGAAAATCTAAGCATTATTTACAAGTCTCACAGCTAGTAAATGCCAAAGTTAGGATTCAGATATAGGGTCTCTTCAGCAGCATTTCTATTGGCCTTATATCCCAAAGAAATCATAAAGGAAGGACAGGGCGCCACATGTGCAAAAATGTTTGTGGCAGCCCTTTTTGTAGTGGCTAGAAACTGGAAACTGAATGGATGCCCATCAATTGGAGAATGGCTGAACAAATTATGGTATATGAATGTTATGGAATATTATTGTTCTGTGAGAAATGACCAGCAGGATGATTTCAGAGAGGCCTGGAGAGACTTGCATGAACTGATGCTGAGTGAAATGAGCAGAACCAGGAGATCATTATACACGGCAACAACAATACTATATGATGATCAATTCTGATGAACATGGCTGTCTTCAACAATGAAATGCTTCAAACCACTTCCAATTGTTCACTGAAGAAAGCCACATACACCCAGAGAGAGGGATGTGAAATGTGGACCACAACATAACATTTTCATGCTCTCTATTGATGTTTGCTTGCATTGTGTTTCCTTTATCTGATTTTTCTTTCTTGTAGATATGATTTTTCTTGCACAAAAATGATAAGTATGGAAATATGTATACATATATTCGATTTGTCAAGTATTTTAATATAATTAACATGTAGTGGATATCCTGCCATCTAGGGGAGGGGTGGGGAGTAGGGGGGAAAATTTGTAACAGAAAGCTTTGTAAGGGTTAATGTTGAAGAATTACCCATACATATATTTTGCAAATTAAAAAAAAAAGATATAGGGTCTCTTAATTCCAAGTTCAGCATTCTTTCCTTTGTACTACATTGTTTCTGTACTATAGGACTTATAGGAAAAAGACCTACTTTCAAGGCCTCTCACTAGCTTGCTAGATACTAGTTAGGACTTTCAGAATTTACAAAAGCTTGAAGGAAATGGAAAACCACTCCATTATCTTTACAAAGAAAATCCCAAATGGGGTCGTGAAGTCAGACACAGAAGATTACTGAACAACCATCCTCCTCAAAATAAATGATTATGTGTGTGTGTGTGTGTGTGTAATTAGGTATGTATGCATTTAGCTATTTGCTCATTTAATTATTTATTTTAGGAACTTAGCCCACCAGTTAAAAATAATTTATAGATTTACCTGATCAGTGATTTCCACCAATAATAAGAGAACTGCTTTCTTAACTTTGCATTAGGTCACTAGCTTGTGGTCCTGCAGAATTTTTCGGGGTTATGCAAAGTCCTTAGATTGTAGGCTCTTAAAGGCAGACAACACTATTTAATTTATTTTTGCATCCTTTTCTGCCCTGCCTTCCCCATCCTTTACTGATATTTCACTTCTCCTAATGTAGAAATGACCCAGGCTTCTGGAAGGCTCTACTAGATTACACAATTCCTGAGAAAGTCCTATCAAGTTGTAAAATATCAAGCAGAAATCTGGAAATGCACTGCATCTATTTTGATTAGAGATTAGTCGAGTCATATTCAGAGATTCATCACCAGATTTGGCTCAGAGTAAGTTTTCTGGACACAGTATTTTTGAAGGCCATCTACCAGGTCATAGAGGAATAATGGGGTTGTAACCTGCTCTAACCACTCTGCAGACATTAAAGATTCTTGAAGCATGGAAGTGCACAATGACCTTTCTCAGCCTCTAGTCTAATTTGTTAAATAAGAGGTTAAATTGAAAGGAGGGCTGGGTAAATGAGGTAAGCTTGGGCAAGAGCTGGCTCAGGTTCAAGGATGTAAAGTCTGATACACACCTGGTGGCTTAAGAAGCTATGAGGAATGTCTCCCCTCCTCTAGCCCCCCTCCCAAACCTTCTTTGGTAGGGTATGTGCCAGCATTCCAGAAGCTGATTGCCGGTTATCTGGGACCAGAGCAGGCTGTTCAGCTTAGAGGGGAGGGAGTTGTGTTGGGTAAAGAAAGAAAAGGGAAGCTTATGAAAGGATACAAAGGAAAATGACTTACACCTAAGGGGTAAGAAGGAGGGTGGTCAATAAATAATAATAATAACAATAGCTAACATTTATATAGCACTTACAACAGAGCACTTACAGTTTACATAGGTATTTTGGGAAGTGCTTTACAATTGTGAACTCATTTTATTCTCCTAACCCTGGGAGGTAGGTACTATCATTATCCCCATTTTATAGATGAGGAAACTGAGGCACCAGTTAAGTGATTTGCACAGGGTCACTCAGACAGTAAGTTTCTGAGGCTGCATTTGAACTCAGATGTTCTTCACTTGAGTCCCACAACTCTATCTCCTTACTTACTACCTATTAAGCAATTACTACATATCATGAATTGTGTTAAGCATTGAAGATACATTGATAAAAGACTGTAAAAGAGCTCATAGTCTAAAGAGGGAAACTATGTTAACAAGCATATGCAAACAAGCTACATATAAATAAATAATGAGCAGAATGAGGGAAAAAAAGTAATTGACAGGAGGACACTAGAATTAAGGGGGAGTGGGAAAGGCTTCCTGTAAAAGGTAGAGGTTTAGATGGGACCTGAAGGAAGCCAGGAAAGCCAGGAAGCAGAGATGAGAAAGGAAAGTATTTTATTCATAAGGGACAGCCATTGAAAATACTGGGCATTAGGAAATGAAGGGTCTTGTTCAAGAAAGAGCAAGGGGGCAAGTGTCATTAGACAATGGAGTGTATGGGGATGGTATAAAGTGTAAGAATGCTAGAAATGGGGGAGAATAGTTAAAAAGGTCTTTGATCTCCAGAAGCAAAGAGATTGAGAGTAAAATCCTCTTGTAACTAAAGCTTAAAGAGCATGTGTCTAAGAGAGGAATTATGTTTCCACCCCAGCTCTATCCTGGAACGCTCCCCATCTTCACTTCTGCCTCTTGTCTTTCTCAGTTTCCTCAAAGATTAGGTTCTAATCTCACCTTCTGTAAGATACTTTATGAATAGCCCTCATTTTTATTGGGGGCTTCCCTCTAAGATCACCTTATATTTACATGGTACACAGCTTGAATATACATTTTTTTTTGCTTGTTTTCCCCCATTAGATTGTTAGCTCCTTGATGACTGACACTGTTTTTTTGTATCCCTAGTTCTTAGGATAATGTTTTGCAAATAGTAAGCAGTTAGTCTCAATTTCTGTGAGGTAATTCTGTTACTGTTCTTTTACTACTGTTTCTTTAGATTACCTAATGCTATCAGCCCTCCAGTCATTCCTACAAGAGATGTTGGGGGAAAGGGAAACCAAGAACATTTTAAAGAATCATAAAATTTATGAGTTGGAAAGGATCTCAGAGGAAACAGGTAGCAAATCAAGAATTCCTCCTACAATTTGTCTAACAGATGCTCATCCAGTCTCTGTTCAACGACCTCCAATGAGAAACCTTCCTTGGTAGAATATTCCATTTTTAGATAATTCTATTTGGCTATTTTTCCTTAATTGTTTTGTTGTTCAGTCATTGCACTCATTTCTAATTCTTGGTGACTTCATTTTTCTAGAGTGGTTTGCTGTTCCTTCTCCAGTTCATTTTACAGAAGAGGAAACTGAGGCACAAACAGGAGTAAATTACTTGCCCAGGGCAGCTGGGCAAGCTCACAGCTCTGAGGCCAGATTCAAACTCAGGAAGATAAATTCTCCTGGCTGCAGGTCCAGTATTCTATCCATGACCAACATTTTCTCTTATATCAAACCTAAATCTGTTGGGTTTTTTCCCCCTACAAAACAGCCCTTCTAATAAATAAAGATAAAAATTAACTAGCTTTCTCTTTCCTTAATCTCTGTTCCATAAAATAATCCACCTAGGGAATGATTATGATCATAGTAGTGGTAGTACTGATGATGGTGATAATGATGATGGTAACTAGCACTTATATAGAGCTTTTTTTGGCAAAGCATTTTTTTTTAATTTTTATTTTATTTTAGGGAGACCTCACTTCAAGTTCCACCTTAGACATTAAACTATCTGTGTGACCCTGAACAAGTTGCAGTTTCTCAGAGCCTAAGATTCTTTATCTGTAAAATGACAATGAAAATAATAATACATCCATCTAATAGAGTTGTTGTCAGGACTAAATGAGATACTACATGCAAAGTACTTTGCAGACCTAATAGCTCTAGGTAAATGTTAGCTATTTTTATTACATTACTGTTTGTCCTTTCTCTAAAAGTACCAGTGACATCAGGAAGGTGATGTCATGGCTTGTAAGTGAATTGGATTTAAGTAACTCAGAGCTATGCAAAGTAAACAACTTTACTCTTTCCTCCTGGGCCATTTAGGTCCAGTGGCAAGACACAGATTAGGACCACTGGAATTTTGGCCCCAGATGCAATGGGAGACTTTGGCCTTTTTAAATGGAGATCTTTCCTGAGTCTCAGTTTGTCTAAGATAATACCCATTTTGTAATTAAAGCTAGATAAGAAATGAAGCAAAAAAAATGACTTCTTTTATCTAGTCAGAAAAAACATAATCTGGGAAGGGAAGACCTTCAGGGTTTTTGGCCAAAACAGAAACAATTGTTATTTACACTCACTCTGAGCAATCTTAACTCAAGTATTAGCCAAGTAAGACTTGAGGTGGGACCTATAGTTGAGTGATTTGTGCTTAAGGCTTGGTCCTAAAAAGAAAGAAATCTAGTCTGTAAACCCCCAGATAACACTTGAAGGTTTCAACAATTAAAATTTCTATTTCTTTAGGCAGAGCAACCTCGATAAAGGTATAATCGTAATAATAAAGATGGTTGACATTTATACGACTGTAGCATTTCCTAGTGGTAGCCTCGTTAGAGCATGCTCAGTTGACATTCTAGTCAAACACATGGATTTCTCTCCTCTGCAAAGCAAGTGCAGACATCATCTGACTAACTCCTGTCAGCCATTATGATTCATGTTTGTGCTGACAAAATCTTTTTTAGTTGATTACTTATTGAGGCAGAACTTTGTGGATATTCTGACTGATCCATCCACTCTTCTCTTCATTTCCATTAAAAGCATGAGGATTATTTGAGAGAATAAGAAAAATCAAGGAATCAGGTCCGGGAATATGGTATGAGCACATATCCACACTCTTGACTAGAATGCCAACTAAGCATGTCCTAAGGGGTACATAATGTACTGGCAAAACACTTCACATATATTATCTCATCTGATTTCTACAACAAATCTAGATTCTAGACAAATGAATTAACCTGTGTTTGCCTAAACTCAGAGAAGGAAATGGCAGACCACTATAGTATTTTTGCCAAGAAAACCTCAGAGACAGTATTCACCTGATATGGTCCACAGGGTGAGAGAGAGCCAGATATGACTGAACAACAGCAAAAAACATGAATTAATAGATTTAGGACTAAAAGGGATGAAGGAGGTAATCCAGTCTAATCCTTCATTTTTCCATATATGAGGAATCTAAGGCCTGGAAAGGGGGGAAGTGATATGTCCAAACTCATACATGTAAGTGTCAGAGGTAGAATCTGAACCCAGTTTCTCTACCTACAAACCTAGTATTCTCTTTATTAAGCCATGCCCAACATTTTCTTCTCTTTATTCTTGATTTTAAATTATTTATCTTTTATATTGACTAGGCCACTTATTTTTACTTTTAATAGTATTTTATTTTTCCAACTACATGTAAAAATAGCTTTCAACATTCATTTTTGTAAGATTTTGAGTCCCAAAATTTTTTCTTCCTCTCTCCTTTCCTCCCTCTTCAGGACAGCAAGCAATCTGATAAAGATTAAACATGTACAATCAATTTCACTTATTTCTATATGACTCATGTTGTGAAAGAAAAGTGAGGGGAAAATTACAAGAAATTTTAAAAATAAATTTAAAAAAGTAAAAATAGTAGTCTTTGATCTTATTCAGTCCCCTTAGTTCTTTTTCTGGATGTGGGTAACTTTTTTCATCCAAAGTATGTTGAAATTGTATTGGATAATTGTGCAATTGAGAAGAGCTAAATCTATCGTAGTTGATCATCATACAATCTTGCTGATACTATGTACCATGTTCTGGTTAAGCATCAGTTTATATAAGTCTTTCCAGACTTTCCTGAAATCAGCCTGCTCATCATTTTTAATAGAACAATAGTATTCCATTACATTCATATACTGTAACTTAGTCATTCCCTAGTTGTCCACTCAATTTCCAATTTCTTGCCACCACAAAAAGAGCTACCACAAACATTTTTGCATATATGGAACCTTTTCCCTCTTTTATAATCTCTTTGGGATATAAACCCAGTAGTAGCACTGCTGAATCAAAGTATATACACAGTTCAATAGCCCTTTGGAAATAGTTCCAAATTGCTCTCCAGAATGATTAGATCAGTTCACAACTCCACTAATAAATGCATTTTCCCATATCTCCTCCAACATTTATCATTATCTTTTTCTGTCATCTTAGCCAATCTGATAGGTGTAAGGTGGTACCTCAGAGTTGTTTTAATTTGCATTTCTTTAATCAATAGTGATTTAAAGCATTTTTTCATGTGACTACAGATGGCTTTAATTTCATCTGAAAATTGTCTGTTCATATAACCATTTATCAACTAGGAAATTACTTGTATTCTTATAAATTTGAGTCAGTACTCTATATTTTAGAAATGAGGCCTTCCAAGAGAACAATAGTATTCCAATGCATTCATATGCCACAACTTACTTGTGGTACTTACTTGTGGCTACTATTCCCCAAGTGACAGGAAACCACTCAATTCCCAATTCCATGCTATATATAAAAAGCTACTACAAACATTTTTCACATGTGAGTCCTTTTCCCTCTTTTATGATCTCTTTGGGATACAGACCCAGTAGAGGTACTACTGGATCAAAGGGTGTGTTTGGTTTCTAGCCCTTTAAATTGCTTTCTAAATTGGCCAGATCAGTTCACAATTCTATCAATGAAGCATTAGTGTCCCAGTTTTCCCACATCCCCTCCAACATTTATCATTATCTTTTACTGTCATCTTGACCAATTTAAGAGGTATGAGGTATATCAGAGTTGTTTTAATTTGTATTTCTTTAATCAATAGTGATTTAGAGCATTTTTTCATATGTCTGTGGATGGCTTTAATTTCATCATCTGAAAATTTTCTGTTCATATTCTTTGACCATTTATCAATTAGGAAATGACTTGTATTTTTGTAAATTTTACCCAGTTATCTATGTATTTCAGGAATGAAGCCTTTATCAGATACACTAGCTGTAAAAATTGTTTCCCAGCTTTATACCTCCTTTATAATCCTAATTGCATTTGGTTTTGTTTGTATAAAAACCTTTTACATTAATGGAATCAAAATTATCCATTTTGTATTTCATAATGTTCTCTATTTCTTTTTTGGTCCTGAATTTCTTCTTTCTCCAAAGATCTGACAGATAAACTTATTCTCCTAATTTGCTCGTAATATCACTTTTTATGTCTAAATCATATACCCATTTCGACCTTATCTTAGTATAGGTTATGAGATATTGATGTATGCCTAGTTTCTGCCATAGTATTTTCCAGTTTCCTCAGCAATTTTTTTTTTTTGCTTTTTGCTGAGGCAATTGGGGTTAAGTGACTTGCCCAGGGTCACACAGCTAGGAAGTGTCTGAGACCATATTTGAACTCAGGTCTTCCTGACTTCAGGGCTGGTGCTCTAACCATTGTGCCACCTAGCTGCCCCTGCCACCTAGCTGCCCCTTCCTCAGCAATTTTTGTCAAATACTGTGTTCTTATCTCAGAACTGGAATCTTTGGGTTTATCAAACAGTAGATTGCTAGGCCACTCATTTTTTAAAAAGAAAATTAACAATTTTCCTAAATTCTAATTAATTCTTTGAGCTTTATAAGTAGGCAGTCTAAAGGGAGAGTCTAAATACTGAAGGGGGAGTTGAGATATAGATTCTTATACCATTTCTGTTATATTTATTTTTGTGATCTTGAATAAATTACTTGACCTCTCTAGGCTATTCCCTCATCTATAAAATAAGACATATGGACTAAATTAATTGTGTTAAACTCAAAAGGAAATAGGACCACTATCCTATATGTAAGGGTCCAAGGCTGCATATTAACTTAGAAAATGACATATTAACATTTTCTATGCTCTGCTATATTTTTCTTTATTTTGTCAAATATTTCCTAATTACACTGATGTAAAGTGAAGTGAGCAGAACTAGGAGAACATTGTACACAGTAACAACAACATTGTGTGATGATCTACTGTGAATGGCTTAGCTCTTCTCAGCAATACAATGATCCAAGATAATTCCAAAGAATTCATGATGAAAAATGCTATCCATATTCAGATAAAGAACTGATGGAGTCTGAATGCATCAAAGAATACTGTTCTCACTTTATTTTTTGTGAGGTTCTTTTAGCCTGTTTCTTCTTTCACAATATGACTAACATGGAAATGTGTTTTACATAATTGCATATATATGTATATGTTATAAATTGTACATATATAATAAGCTGTATCAAATTGCTTACTGTCAGGGTAATGAAAGGAGAAGGAAGAAGGGAAGGAGGGAGGGATAAAATTCAGAACTCAAAAAATTTTTAAATGAATGTTAAAATTTGTCTTCACATGAAATTGGAAAAAGATAAAATACTATTTAAAATAAAATAAATATCTCCTCATTACATTTTCATCTGGTTCTGGCTATACTCTTATTGGTATAGTGGTGCTGGAGTCTAGAAGTTTGACATCTTAAGGTTAGATGACTCTAAGATATTTTTCAGCATAACAGAAGGCTGTGTTTTTATAGCATTCCATGTACAGTAAAATGGATAAAGTTAAAAACATTGTGTTCATTTTTCTAGGTTTTTAATAACCCCTTCTAAAACCAAAAGTAGAGATCAAATATGAAGGACTTAAACTCTGGATGCAGATGGAAAATATAAAATCTGCCCTTAGAACCTCATTATTAGGAATTTTGAGTGGATTATAAACTTTAAAGTTCCCACCCCTCAATATATAAAATGTCTAGACAATTTCCACAGCATGTAATTTGCTCCTGTCTAGCTTATAGGAAATGCATCCATTATAAGTATTATTTTATTTTGTTTCCAGAACTCTATCTTTAATAGCATTCCAAACTGATGAATTCTTGAACATTCTTAGTTTTCTTTTAACTTTTCAAGTTAAAGAACATTCTAAATTCTTTAACAAACATGGCATGATGTTCCTCTTGACTGCACTCCAAACCATATCATCATACTGTGATGTTTCCCCTGGATTCTCTGTAACATTTTCCATAGTCCTAATGAAATAGTTGAGTGATGGCTTGCTTAGTTGGTGGATGAATTATTATCCTGGGAGCAGAGCCAAACTATCTCTTCTGGCCATAGAGTGAAGTTTAAAAAATGACTAAAATCTTTAAAAGCAGAAGGACTCTTTAAGATGGTTCTTTGAAAGAGAAGGCTTCAAATTGACCTTTGAGTCAAGACTGAATGACCATATGATGCTGTAGATAAGATTTGTGATCTGGGTATAGGATGAATTCTCAGTTGCCCTCCAACTCTAAGTCTTGTGAATTTGTTTTCAAGTTGATATGACCTTGTCTACTATGTACTGTTTAAGTATTTGGGAACTACTTGTTTACTTTCTGACTCTGTGATCCTTTCTTTTTCTTTTTTTTATTAAGGCTTTTTATTTTCAAAACATATGCATGGAAAATTTTTCAACATTAACTTTTGCAAAATCTTGTGTTACAATTTTCCCTCTCTTTCCCCAACACCCTCCCCTAGATAACAAATAATCTACTATATCTTAAACATGGTAAAATATATGTTAAATATAATATATGCATATATATTTATGCAATTATCTTGCTGCACAAGAAAAATCAAATCAAAAAGGGAAAAATGAGAAAGAAAATAAAATCCAAGCAAACAACAACAGAAAAGAGTGAAGATGCTATGTTGTGATCCATACTCAGTTCCCACAGTCCTCTCTCTGGGTATGGATGGCTCTCATCATCACAAGATCATTGGAACTGGTCTGAATTATCTCATTGTTGAAGAGAGCCACATCCATCAGAATTGATCATTGTATAATACTGTTGGTGCCATGTACAATGATCTCCTGGTTCTGCTCATTTCACTTAGCATCAGTTCATGTAAGTCTCTCCAGGCCTCTCTGAAATCATCCTGCTGATCATTTCTTATAGAACAATAATACTCCATAGCATTCATATACCATAATTTATCCAGCCATTTTCCCACTGATGGGTATCCATTCAGTTTCCACTTTCTAGCCACTATAAAAAGGACTGCCACAAACATTTTTGCACATGTGGGTCACTTTCCTTCCTTTAAGATCTCTTTGGGATATAGGTCCAGTTGAAATACTGCTGGAAGTGATCCTTTATTTCTAAAGGTGATAGCTGGTTATGGTACTCTACCCCAGACCCAACCTTATATGTAGTACAATCTATTCATATTAGAGTCAAGCATGTGGTACAGTAAACAGACTTCAGCCTCAGAAACTTACTCCTTGTAAATCACAACCTTTGTTTGCTTCAATTTCTTCAACTGTAAAAATGAGAATAATAAAAGCACCTATCTCCTTGTATGGTGAGGATCAGAAGAAATATTTATAAAATGCTTAGCACAGTGCCTGGCACATAGTAGATATTTAATATCTGCTTGTTTCTTTCTTTTTCCTTTCACTGCTTACTGTGAAGTTTTAGCATATAGCACTGTGTTGGTCATGCCTACTCCATACCTCCTGATTTGGGGCAGAAATTTCCCAGAGTTCCTCTACTTGTTTCTCCTGGAAAAATTTTCCCTAACTGTGGGACTAGCAGAAGGCTTGACTTTGACTTATAAGCTTGCCCTACTCCCAGCCTTTTGTTCTTGTGGGAAGGAGAAGCTAGAAAGTGAATTGTTGAAGGTTGAAGAGACAAAAGAGACAGCCGTCACGAGATTACCAGTGCCAAACTCCAGGCTCAAAACTGTGTGGGTAAATTAGGCTTGAGGTAGGTCAGGGCAGAAATTTCACATTTCAAATCTATTCAGACTACATAAGAAGCCTGGTGATTTAAAAAAAATCTCCCTTAATCCAACCATTCTGGAGAGCAATTTGTAACTATGCCCAAAGAGTTTTCAAACTGTGCATACCCTTTAACTCAGCAGTGTTTCTATTGGGCTTATATCCCAAGGAGATCTTAAAGGAAGGAAAGGGCCCCACATGTGCAAGAATGTTTGTGGCAGCTCTTTTTGTAGTAGTTAGGAACTGGAAATTGAATGGATGCCCATCAATTGGAGAATGGCTGAATAAATTATGGTATATGAATGTTATGGAATATTATTGTTCTGTAAGAAAAGATCAGCAGGATGATTTCAGAGAGGCCTGAGAGACTTACATGAACTGATACTAAGTGAAATGAGCAGAACCAGGAGATCATTGTACATGGCACCGACAAGATTATATGATGATCAATTCTGATGGACGTGACCCTTTTCAACAATAAGATAATTCAGGCCAGTTCCAATGATCTTGTGATGAAGAGAGCCATCTACACCCAGAGAGAAGATAGTGGGAACTGAGTATGGATTATAGCATAGCATTTTCATTCTTTCTGTTGCTGTTTCTTGCTTTTTATTTTCCTTCTCATTTTTTTTTCTGGTTTGATTTGATTTTTCTTGTGCAGCAAGATAATTGTATAAATATGTATTCATATATTAGATTTGACAGATATTTTGCCATGTTTAAGATAGATTAGATTATTTGCCATCTAGGGAAGGGGATAGGAGAAGAGTGGGAAATTGGAACACAAGGTTTTGCAAGGGTTAATGTTGAATTATCCATATATATGTTTTGAAAAATAAAAAGCTTTAATAAAGAAAAAAAAACTTTTTTAAAGTTCTTCCTTACCCATTTATTGTCCCCAGAACTTAATTTTACATTTCTGGGTCTGATAGCTCTGGGTCTCCCAAGGTGGAAGTTTTATGGAAGTTTTATCCTTGTGTTTCTTAAAAAATATTCTATTCACTTTTCTATATTTTGATTTTTACTTTGTCTCAAAGCATCAAATGAAATAAAACTATCAACTATCAGCATTGCTACAATGTTATGTATTGTGATTCCAGTGTAGCATTCAGAAGAATGTTGCCCAGGCACAGAAAGAGATTTAAAACTATATTATTTTGTCAGTATTTTGTGACTTCTAGCTAGGAGTTCAGAGCAAGGAAAGAGAGTTATTTGTTTATTATTTTTATTAATTTACTCTTACTATTTTGGGGGCAGAGAAAATATTTTTACAAGGGTTAATAGGGGGGATGGAGTGGTTTGCCACTTTCTTTTCCAGCTCACTTTACAGAACAGAAAACTGAAGCAAAAAGAATTAAATTGTTTGCTCAGGATGATATGGCTAGTAAGTATCTGAACTAGTAAGTATCTGAACTAGTAAGTATCTGATCAGATTTTGAACTCAGATCTTCCTAACTCCAAGCCCAGCACTTTATCCACTGTGCCACCTAGCTTCACCCAACAACAATTAAGGGGAGGGGCGGGGAAGTCCATAGAAATGACAAACTAATAATCTTTCAAAGCACATGGGTCAGGTGCCAGTGTAGCACAATAGATTATGAGCTAGTGCTGTCATCAAGAAGACCATTTTCCATTTTCCAAGTAGGTTTTCAGGCCCTTTCGTCTCAGGCAGTAACTTGTGCCTTGTCTAGAGTTTCTTCCTCCCTTACATTTCCTCAATGTCTCACAAGGTTAAAGCCATAATACCAAATGAGAGTTTCTTTTCCCCTCATTAATTACTTTCAGCAGTGGAATATTGCTGTGCAAAAAGGAGCAATGAATATGAAGAATTCAATGAGACTTTAGGAGGGCCTGCATCTGAAGGCAAAGCAGAATCAAAAGAAAAATATAGACATTTATTATAACTATATAAATGAACCTTAAATGTCCACAAAACAGATTATAAAAGGAACACACACACACACACACACACACACACACACACACACACACAGATAAGGTCAGTTCTAAACTAAAAAAGTATGACCTTTCCTTTCTTTTAAAATAGCCAGTCAGTCAGTAAACATTTATTAAATGCCTACTATGTGTCAGGCACTGTGCTAAATACCTAAGATATGAAAAGAAGCAAAAGAAATGCCCTCAAGGAAACTCCAATCTAGAGAGACAACAAGGAAACAAATATTTACAGATAAATCATAGATAAACCTACTTCATAGGGGATTGTTGTGAGGATGAAATGAAGTAATAATTATAAAGAGTTTAGTACATTTCCTGGTACCTCATAAAAGATATATAAATGTAAGTTGCTACTATTATTGTTGTTAGGAAATTAATAGGAAATAATTAAGAGAGGGAAGGCACTAGAATTAAGAATTAGGCCTGTAGAAGATTAGATTTTATGTGGGATTAAGAGGAAGTAAAATGGAAAATGATGAAGTATAGAGTTGCACATGCTATCATCTGAAATTATCTTTTTGCTGTTTTTCAGGAGTTGTCCTTTGTGAGGGACTCAGTAATGAGTATCTTGGAGTTTTGTATGTGTTAAGATAAAATTCATTAAAAAATGTTTTTAAGGTAATCAGGATTGCCTTGCTCAGGGTCACAAAACTAGTTATGTGTCTGGGGCTAAATTTAAATTTAGAGTTTCCTGATTTGGGGGCTGGTACTTTATCCACTGTGCCACCTAGCTGCCTCTCATTTTTTTTTAGAAATTATTCCAAGGAAGAGTAAATCTTGGTACTATACTATCTGTACTAACCACTTTACGATCCACTCTCAGAAACAACTAAATCATCCATAAAATGAAGACGATGTTTCAATGACTTTGGGAATGAGGTAGGGAGAATAAAGGATGGAGGAAGTGCTATACTTGGTATAAAAATGCTAACTTGAAGTTAATTTACTTCAATTCAGTAAATACCTATTAAATGCCTTTTATGTGCAAAGCATTGTGTTACAAAACATTACATATATGTATATATACATAAATATATATTTATATCTCCATACTTATGTATATATGTGGCAGGTGTATGCCAAAAGAAATAGGGTAAATCTCTTTCCTCCTGCAGGGAATCCTAGCAAGAATGCTGCTATATGGAAAGGACTAATGGGGCTTTGGGGAGCTGACACTGACAGAAGGCAGTATCTGGCTAAAGGAAAGAGAGTCCAAGATGCTGAGATTATGTGGATCTGGAAAGACTTGCCCCCAAACTCCATGGTTCCCGGAAGAATTTATAGGATAATAAGAGCATAGTTTTAAAGCTAGAAGATTTCAGAGGCTATATAGTCCAAATCTTTGATTTTACAGATGAGGAAACTGAGCCTCACAGAGATTTCTACTTTCCCAAGGTCACACTGGTGAGGGACAGGATTTGAATCTAGAGTAATGACTCCAGAGCCATCATTCTTTTCTCCTGACACTCTTCCTCCATCATTGTCTGCTGCTTATTAAATAATTATAGTCATTAAAATAAGAGGAAAGCTATAAAATCTCAGTATTTAGCTACTTTGATGACAATCAATATGGGTATCAGAAGATAAATCTTAGCCTTAGAAAAGTAGCTATATAGAGACAGAGATGCAAAGGTGCACAAAGACCTAAAGAAAAGCTTGCATTGAAAGCAATTACATCCATGTGGCATGCCAATAGAAAGCAGCTGGTATAAAGAAAGGTCAGGATGTCAGGGATCTAAGAGGGAACAGAACTAAGGAATACTGAAGCAGACACAGAAGAGGAGAATAAACTAGGACCTTGCCCTTCTTTTGGTATTGTGAATTATTGAGACTGTGAAGATCATGAGAAAGATTGACTTTAGTGATCCTAAATACTGCAACTTGAGAGGAAAATATAGATCCATGTAGGAAGTTGGAGGGAGTTGCCTTGGCTACTTTCTTTGTTTTTATAGTGTAAGTATTTAATGCCATTTTATTCTTTGTCAAAGATATATGTACTGATGGATAGGATGTCCATACAACTGTATATCAAATGGATAATGATCTGAGTTTCTAACTAAATAGAAGTCCACTCTCTTCTAATGGACTTGATTACATTTAGGAAATTGGACAGTTCCTGGCACACAGTAGGTGCCTAATAAACATAATTGAATGACTAATTGACCAATTGACTCTTACCCTAATCTTCTCTCAGATACAAAGGCCAAAAACATTAATTCCAATTTTCTTCCAGCAATATTAAGTGGCTGCAAGTCAGAAAGTACTAGTCTCCAAATAACTTAATAATATTAAAGATCACCCAGAGGGAACTAGAAAGTTACATAGAGTTAAGGAGTAGGTTGTATGAGAATTTGCACATGAGAAATAACAAAAAGGATGATATCAAAGAAAGTTATAATGGGAAAAAGACAGGCCTGTGACTAAATAAGAATAGTGAGATGAGGAATAGTGAGTGGAGAGCTCCACTGTTCCTACTAGTATTTTTTATTTTTATTTATTTTATTTTTCTCCAATTATATGTAAAAACAATTTTTTAAAAATATTTGGTTGGTTTTGTTTTAAATGTTGAGTTCCAAATTCCCTCCCTCTTTCCTCTCTGCCTCATTGAGGCAAGCAATTTGATATAGATTATACATGTGTAATCTTGCAAAATGTATTTCCATATAAGGCATTTTGCAAAAGAAAACACAGGCCAAAAATAAAAATCAAAACTAACCAAGAAAAATAAAGTTAAAAAAAAGTCTTCTTTGATCCACATTCAGTTTTTTCTCTGCAGATGAATAGCATTTTTCCTCATAATTTTTTTGGAATTGTCTTGAATCATTGAATTGCTGAGAATAGCTAAATCATTCACAGTTGATCTTCATACGATATTTTTGCTACTCTGTGCAATATCCTCCTGGTTCTGTTTATTCCACTTTGTATCAGTTTATGTAAACCTTTCCAGGTTTTTCTGAGAGCATCCAGTTGGTCATTTCTTAGAGTATAATAGTATTCCATCATAATCATATGTCACAACTTATTTAACCATTTCCTCACTAATAGGTAACCATTTCCCCTTTAATAGGCATTCCCTCAAAGTCCAATTCTTTGTACCACAAAAGAGGTGATATAATTTCCACTAGTATTCATGAAATGTCAAAAGTTAGAAAGGAAGCTCCTCCCTCCCCAATATGTGGACCCCAAAGCATATTTACAGAAGGTCATGGATAAGACTGGCATAAAATTACCAGTCATAAACAGATTGCTATTGCCACTGTTAGAGATAGTACTCACATTATTAACATCATCAATCTATTGAAATATCAAAGTATATTTGATGACCTTCTTAGCTTGAATGTTTGAAAGGGAGTTTAGAGACCTTTGAAGAAAGTAAAATGAACACAATTCATGAATACTCAAGGTTTCTTATGTGAGAACATGAACCAGATTTTCAAAATGTCACTTACTGAAAATACCGTGGCTTCCCTGAATGGGTTCAGGAACTAGAGAGATTTTATGAGAGATAATCCTGCTCTCCCTACTCCTACCCCCTTCCCCAGATTTTACCCAGGTCCTGGTATTATGAGAGATGCTCTGACCCCAAGATTATTATACATTCAATGCTGCCTCCTCATTTCTTCCATACACAGGTATATATTTTAAGCTGAAACAAAAAAAGCAACCTAGAACTTCTTTCTTTATCACTTTCTCATATCCTTTAAAGTTAATTGAGTAGAAAACATTTCTATTTGTATAAAAACTAGAGAAAAGTTAAAAGGACAAAAAAATTAATTAGGTTATTGTAAGGCAGTGTGGTTTAATGAATAAAGTAATGGACTTGGAGTCTGAAAGAGCTGTTTTAACTATACACCCTGATACTAAATAACTGCAACTCTTGACAAATTATCTTTCTCCTGTGCCTCAGAAAATTCCCTAGGTGTTATCAAGCAAGTCTTGGATCTGGGGGAAAGAGTTCCTATATTGAGGAAAGCAAAGATTATTGACATATCGGGAATGATGGGATTTTAAATTTGGAACTAAAAAGAACCTGAGAGCCTACCTCGTTTAACCCTGCTGTGGACCAGTGTAGTGCAGTGTAGAGAGAACTTCAGAGTGAAGAAGAATGGGTTTAAATCATTTATCTTCAGGATTATTAAGAACTGTGATTTTCTTGTAGGTAAGATTAACTCAATGACCTCTAACTTCCTTTCTGGTTCTAAATCTATGGCATTTTACAATTGAAGCCCACAACTAGTAAAAATGAAGAGACAGGTCTTCCAAATCTGAGATGCTCCACTGCCTATTCACTTCACCATGTAAGAATTTAAAAGATATTTACCAGTAAATATTCAAGAAAATAAATCATACACCAAAAACTTATTATTAAGTACTATTATTTATTTTGTGCTTTCTATGTGAAAACATTGCTGGGACTTCTTATAGGTGTCATCTTTTCCATTGACTTTGAATAAACTATCTTTAGTTTGAATTAATCAAATTAATTGACCACTTTGTACAATTAAAGTTAGGGCTTCTGAAACACAAATTGCAAATATGTTCTTTGAGATGTACATGTTCATCAATTTGGAACTATGCTCAAAAAGTTATCAAACTGTGCATACCCTTTGACCCAGCAGTGTTTCTATTGGGCTTATATCCCAAAGAGATCTTAGAGGAGGGAAAGGGACCCATATGTGCAAGAATGTTTGTGGCAGCCCTTTTTTGTGGTGGCTAGAAACTGGAAACTGATGCCCATCAGTTGGAGAGTGACTGAATAAATTATGATATATGAATGTCATGGAATATTGCTGTTCTGTAAGAAACGACCAGCAGGATGATTTCAGAGAGGCCTGGAGAGACTTGCGTGAACTGATGCTGAGTGAAATGAGCAGAACCAGGAAATCATTATACATGGCAACAAGATTATATGATGATCAGTTCTGATGAATGTGGCTCTCTTCAACAATGAAATGTTTCAAACCAGTTCCAATTGTTCAGTGAAGAAAGCCATATACACCCAGAGAGAGGGATGTGAAATGTGGATGACAACATAACATTTCCATGTTCTCTATTGATGTTTGCTTGCATTATGTTTCCCTTGTCAGATTTTTTTTCTTGTAGATACGATTTTTCTTGCACAAGATAAGTGTGGAAATATGTACACACATATTCGATTTGTCAAGTATTTTAACATAATTAACAAGTAGTAGACTTCCTGCCATCTAGGGGAGGGATGAGGGCTGGGGGGGGAGGCAGAATTTGTAACATAAAGCTTTGTAAGGATCAATGTTGACAAATTACCCATACATATGTTTTGCAAATAAAAAGTTTTAATAAAATTTTAAAAAGAGAGAGATGTAAATGCTCATAAACTATTAAGTACATATATATACATATATATAACTTCTCCCACTTTATAGGAGAAAAAAAAACCTGATCATTTTAAGTTGATAAAAATGTGTTTTTACTAAAGAATTTTTGGTATGTAACAGGTTCTGAAAGTCTTACAACTTACTTCTCCTTAGCAAGCAATTTCAGAAAAATATCTCTTGGTTTCTATGTCTTTCAGTTTAAAAAGAAGAGAAACAAAATTGTTTTAAAAATAACTCCTCTCTGGATCCCACTACTGACTCTTCAGACTCCCTTTTCCACCATTCTACAGCAGCCCTTTCACGCTTGAAGAACCTTCTGCGCTGTGAAGCCCCTTTCCTCTGACAGGTCAGTTTCTCCCAGAACCTCCATTTTAAGAAAAGTGCTCAAGCCAGCCATGTTCACTCCTTCATTCCTCTGTGGGTTCCTCTCCTGATTCCAAACTTTTCTCTCTCCCAGCCTCCAAGAGGGTACTCCCCCCCCACTTTCCCTTTCAGCTCCTTTTTTATAAGTTATCTTTACTTATTATTAGAATGTAAGCTTCTTGAGATCAGGGAATATTTTTCTTTTTTTGTTTATATTTCTATTCCAAGACTTTACACAGTGCCTGGAACACTATGAGATGATTAATAAATCCTTGCTGGTTTGGCTTGTTGACTTTGTTGCTCTCCCATGGAATATAATAGTTGGCTTATTTGGGTCCCAAGTCATCACACTCTTGCACTTCTTCCAGATTGGAGAATAACTTTCCTCCGATTAGCAGCCAAATAAAAATGCTGTCAAATTCACAGAGAAAATTCTTGGGTCTCCAGAGTTTACAAACAGCCAAATTAGTTCTCTTCCCTCTGCAATCTATTGAGTCTTTATTTATTCCTGTAGTTGTAAAATAACTTTTATGAAAATTTCTCAGGCAAATTATTTCCCTCATCAGCAAGATAGATGTCCAAGGTACACTGGATCTTAGAAGAGGTGCTTGTCTTGGATGAGACAATATACATAGAGCTGTTTTTGCAAAATACATCTCTTATTCTATGTTATCCTATACAATATGTCATGCTTTCAAAACATATCCCATATATATGTATATATACATATATCCTAGATATCTATATATTCTTTAAAAGTCAAATTTCAAGGATAACTCCTTTTCCCAGGAGACACACAAATGTTAAGGCTGAGACTTGAAGTTATAGTTTATAGTCTCTGTCTCTGGCTGAAATCCTCTCTCTATGTGTTTTGCTACTTTAACCTAACTAGACCAGTCTATAGCTAATTGAACTGATTTTCACCCAGGGGAACTGTTACAAGTGATAACTCTATGCTTCTTCCAAGATTCTATGAAGATTTAGCATACCTTTATTCCATTAGGATAACAGATATGAACTTGTATAGATAACTGAGACCTTAATTTTCCTGTTCTAGACCATACATACAAAAAGGACTTATTGCAGAGGCAAATTTATAATTATTTGGTTCTCAGACTATTTCAGAAAAAGCCTATCAACTTCTAAATGTTATATTCTAAAGATTTTTTGCCACATTGACAGAACTCAAAATAGCTTAAAAAAAAACATTGTTGCTGTAAAGAAAAAAAAAAGAAAAATTATAAGACAAAAAAAACCTTGAAATTTAGCAGGACACATGTGCTCAATGTACTATAACTACTCTTGGCATTGATCAAGAAAATTGTTGAGCATTCAATTCCCCAAGTTGCAAAACGGGCTGTGCTATTAGTTATTATACACAGGCACAGTAATGATGTCAGTCAGACTCCAGGTCCCAGGCACTTCAGACTGATAATTGTAATAGTTTATATTTATGTTGAAGCACTTTATATATATTTCCTTTGATCCTCACAATAAGACCATTAAGTTAGGTGCTATTATTATTCTTCCCATTTTATAGATTAGGAAACTGGGACTAATAGAAGTTAAATAACTTGATAAGAGCTACAGAGTTAATAAGTGAAAAGGGAAGGATTTAAAATGTATCTTCCTGACTCCAGATCCAGCGCTTTATCCACTGTGCCACATTTGGATTTTAGGCTTCTCTTCCAACAGCATTACTACAGAGACGTTACACAAAAAGATACCGGTTTGGTAATATATTTTTGAATTTGGCTTTTGGTAACTTACAGAGAAAATGGCTGGAAAAGATCATCCATAGTGGTATTATATAGAGTAAAGTGGAATGGACAAGGTTGGACAGAGTATCTAATCCCTATGTAACATGCACTTGAGGCAGCAACTCACACTAGAGTACCTCAGACCTTTCTGAAGTTTATGTGTACATGTGCTCTCTGGGCTGGCCCATTCACTATAAACTACTCTGATCATGACAAGTTTAAGTTCCAAGAGGACCACAATCACACAATTTCAGACACAAGTTCTCAAATACACATACTTAAACATTCTCAGGTTCCTAGAACCAAACCTGTTGTATGGGAACTTTCTCTCCTTACTTACTGGAAAAGCTCTCAAGCCCCCATCAATGTGTTTCTATAAATAAAAATTAACCACTCACAATAAAATATTTTTAAATCTTAAACATAATCATTTATCTTTATTCAGTTTGCAACAAGGCAAAAGAACCAATAATATCAGAAGTATTCATATATTAAAAACAAATGCAAGAGTAACAAATATATTATAATTCACACATAGATCTGGATCACATTGTTCCATCAATTTACTCAGTACCTATTTGGTAGAGTAGGCACACAAAGAAACCTGCCAGAGAGTTCAGAAAACCTAAATGTTTTGAAGTAATTCATAATGCTTGCTCTTTCACTTCTATTATCCTTTTGGGGTTATATCCCTTAGTTTATAGTTAATAGACAAATTCTCATATTCTGTCTACAATCAAATAATTTGCTCACAATCATAAAATAGCTTTTATTAATATCTCTCTGACAAACTACTGTGTGTCATATTTTAAAAGTAAAACATGTTTAGAACTCTAAGACTAATTACTTCATTAACACTAAGCAGATTTAACTGATTAACACTCTGTTCCATATGAAAGGGTAGTACCTTAAAGAAACAGTATCTTTCATCTGGAAATATCATCCTTTGATCCTTTCCTCTAGGACTCGGGGTGGCTGCTATTACAGGACAGTGATAACTAGAACTGGAGCATTTATTAGTAACTCTACTCTATTTCTTGCTTGCTAAGAGGAAGTAGAGACAGGAAGAAAGAGTTTTGATCCCTGAAGCTTCGAGTTAAAAGGGGTCATTGCTCAATTATGTTGTCTTTTTTATTTCCTGATCTCAGTTCTATAAATTACTTATTATGAGTGTCTGCATATAGTTCTTTAAGGTTTGCAAAGAGATTTAGTAATATTTTGTTATCCTTGTATCAGTCTTGAGAAGTAGGTTCTTTTATTATTCCTACTTTATAGATTCCAACTTTATATTTCTGAAGTAATGAAAAGCTAAGCAACTTGCCCAGGATCACAGTTAGTAAGTGTCTGAGGCTGGATTTGAACTCACATTTTCTTGACCAAAGGTCCAATATTCTATCCACTGTGATTCCTAGCTGTCTCTGGTTTTATAAATCAAACCTCTGGCAGCCAACTAAATCTTTGTGTCTTCAGCACCAGCGCACAAAGTAATCTGAGAAGAGACTTTTTAAAGAGTTGAGAGGCATTATTCTAGTTTCATTGTAAGTTGGAGGGAGGGAGAGAGATGTGGGAAGTGAATACTGATACCACAAAGTAAAAAGTAGAAACTGATCTAATTTGTGTTTTCACAGAAACAATATGGACATATTATTATCATACAATTGGACAAATGCAAGTATCAAAAGGAGACATATAAAACTTATAAATTATGTACATACCCCTAGACTTGACATAAATAAACTCTAAAAGCAATGCAAACCTGGACAGCATTCTGAACCAAGCTTCTTTCACCATAATATGGGGAGGATTCTTGGATTTATATCACTTGAAAGCTCCTTCATCATCTTTAGTACTATTTGTTACTATTACAAGCTGTAGCTCTCTTCTACCAACATACAACATATATAACCATTACTTATATATGGCTAGCAAATCCATTCCAGACTTTGAACCCACTCTTACATCTGTGATCCTGATTTACTTCTTTCCCCCAATCAGGTATTGTTTTCCTTCTGTTTAATGAAATAAAATTAAAATGGCAATCAGGCTTGATGATGCCCAATTGGCACATGCCCAGTGACTGGAAGAGCTATTTACATTAGAAAAGGAAAATTTATGCTTTGAAAACACCCCCCCTCCCAGCCCACCCAGGGAAGTGCTCAGGATTAAAAAATGCAAAGCCTGGAGCATCTCTCTCTTCTCCTGACATCCAAGAAGGTGCCTGAATCTTTCAATGGAGTCCAATCAATTTCCTATAGACCCTGGAAAACCTAACTACTCATTCTCTGTGTCTAGGTAATACAAAGAATGCACAACTGGCTGGGGGAATGACATCTGAATGGCTGCTCAGGAAACAGAAAGATCCCAGTCGGAATAAATCAGAAAATTCACATCAATTGCAGTAAGGCTGAGCTTTTTTTTTTCCTGTACAAGTAATAATTTTATTGTAACTTGATGTACTGAAATATAAAAAAAAATTCAGCAATAAAAAGTATCTGATCATTAACATCAGCTAATTTAATGGCTGATTTGATGCAGTGTTTATACATATATTATGAATTTTCTAAATCATATGCATCCCAATACTGATCTTTAAATCATTATAACAATGTGCTTATTTCCCAAACAGGACTCATTTAAGTTAAATAAAGCTGAACTTCTAAAGGGCCAAACAGCATAGGGTTCTGAAACTAGGCATTTATAGTCTTTAGTTGGAAAATCAAGATGACAAATCCCGAAATTACCTCATGCTTTCAATTCAAATTTAAGCTATTTCCTATGTGCATAGATTAAAAGATAGTTCTCAAATAATAGACTGTTGGAAAGATTTGTGCCTAGGGGGAAACCACTGCTGCTTTTACCAGGAAATATGGGCTCTTGTTGTTGGACCCAGTTATTGTCTCAAAAAATTCTACTTCCATTTTTGCTTTTTATAAAAATGTACATTTAATTTTGCTTTCTGTCTAAGTGCAAACTATCCCAGAGTTCTGTTCTTCCAAAGATGGAAGAAGTAGCTATCTATTTATTGTATGTCCTCTGAAAAATGTTCAGAAGCCATCTTTCAAGTATCATGGTTTGGGGGCACTTTTTGTTTTTTGTTTTGATTTTCCTATCTCACTCAGGCTGAAAATGCAGTGTTAATGGGCATGGAAGCTTTAATTTGTCCTGTTTTTCCAGCCTGGAACTGTTTCTCCTTTCTTATGCAACCTAGTGTCATTCCCCCCTCCCCAAACTCCTCCCCGGCTTAATATATTAGTATATTACAACTCAAAATTGAGCTCCAGTGATCCACCAGGACTAGGGATTTTAGGTATATTCAGCTTCCCTCCAAATATCTTACTGTTCTAAAGTTATAAACACACTGAGGACATTTGGTGGCATTGCCCCATTTATGGATGCTTAGGTCCTAATTACAGTTATCCCTTCCATGAGAATTATGGGGGTAAGGGGAACAATACCACCACAATCTGAAAAATTCACATAAAATTTTTTGGCTTTCCCTTTGTACCAGAAAAGAAGTCTGAATTATTATGGTATTAAAAATAAAGTATATAGTATACAATACTATAAATACATTATATTTTAAGCTTTTTCGGTGTTGTATGAGGCTTCTGCAAAACTCCCCCCAAATTCCACAACCACAATGGTAAAAGGTGAGCTATGGAAAGGATAACTGTAGAAATGTCATGTTCCATTCCCTGCCACTTGTTCCTAGCTCCTCATTCATAAATCCTCATCTAGGTAATAAAAGGGAATTGTGATGACTGACCTGGGAATGACTTTTAGCTGTGCTATTAAATGATGAAAAAGGAAAAAATGGGAATAATTTTCTTCTGCCTCTAGTAAACTCCAAAGGATTTTGAAAAACATGTTACAAATCTTTATATAATCCTTTGTTATACCAGCCTACTAAAGTGTCTTGTGTTCCCACTAGAGAAAACTAAGTGGTTCAGTGGATAAAAAAACTGGTTCAGGAAGACCTCCCTTCAAATTCAGCTTCAAACACTTACTAGCTGTGTGACTGGACAAATCCGTTTACCTTCATTTGTCTCAACCATAAAGTGTTTCTTCAACTGAAAAAGAGATAATAACAGTACCCTTCTCACAGGGCTGTTATGAGGATCAAGTGAGATATTTGTAAAACACTTAGCATAGTTCCTCATGCATAGTAGGTGCTACATTCATGCTTATTCCCTTCTCCCCAATATTAGAATCATCATTCTGAATGAAGACAATGTTTTTATACAGAAAGGCCTTGTTAAAACACAGACACCATGCAAGATAGTAGCCTACCCTCTGGAATTTTGCCTAATAAGATGTTGATGCATCTTAGGACAAATTAGTTTAACAGAGTAGTTAGTAATAGAGAAAAAAGACCTGAAGAAACAGAGGTAAAGCATAGGGGCTTTGCTGTTGTTGTCCATCCTTCATTCTTGAAGAGGATCAATGACATCAAGAGGGGAATGTCTTCACTTCCAAATGAATTGGATTTAAGTGAGGCAGAGTAGTGCAAAGTCATCAGCTTCACTCCTTCCTCCAGAGACATTAGAATCCAGAGGCAAGATGTAGGTCTAGGTGACTTGGAGATGGCCCTGGACGCAGTGGGAGACCTTGGCCTTGTAAAGCTAAGAGCGTTCCTGGGTTTCAGTTTGTCTGAGGCAATACACGTTCATTAATTATAGAGTAAGTCAGATTGGAGGCAAAAGATGACCTAGTTTGCCCTCATAAAAGAATCAGTCTGGGAGGGGCAGTCCTTCAGAGTTTCTGGTCAGTACACAAACAATTGCTATTTACATGTGCATTTGAGCCTGAAGAGATGAAAGGTTCTGAGCACAGAATAGGCCCCTGGAAGCACACCTAAGTGGGGAAAAATTGGGCATTTGGGGGCACCCCTGAGAGTGGAGACTGGAGATGGAAAGAAAATAGGAGAGATAGTGAGCTCTGTCTACCTTACTACTCTGCCCAAATTCTAGAAGGGCCTCTTGCTTTTTAGGAACCTGCCTGCTTGGTTATCCTTGGCAATGGCATAATGTCCTATTGACAACAAATTGTCCATGCTTGACTCCAGCCTCTGATATGCTTGGTTTGGAGCTGAGTGGCTGTGGTGGCCCCATGACAGGGTTGGCTAATCTGAGCAAGGTCATCAGGAGAGATCATCTAATTCCATGCTATTTTCAGAAATGTTCATGCTTCTGTATCTTTCGGGCTATTATCAAAGATTACAGTCTCAATTAATGAAAAATCATTTTTGGTGGCTTTGCATGATTGTATTGATCTATAAATTTCCCCACAGACCTTGGGCTTGCTAGATTCTGTCTCTTTCCAATGAAGCAAATCCAACCTACTACTCTATTATCCACTGTCTAAATATTCTGAAACTCATTAGTTATGAGAAGGGTAAATTATAGACAAATAGTTCCAACCCAGAAGAGTGGTTTCAGTGAGTCTGCTTTCTCCTGCTAACTTGACTTAATAAATCTTGCTTTAATAAATTTGTATAATGAATTTTACATAATTTACTTTACATAAAGAATTCTGAATGAATTCTGCATTCCCCAAAAAAAATACCCAAGTTAACTTTACATTACTGTATTTTCCCTTTGTTCTGTTCCTCAGCTCAGCAATCTCCAACTCCTTACCTTCTCCCAATCAAAAACAATAGCAATAAAAACCAAAAGCAAAGGATCCCTCTCCCCCAAAATCCCAAAATCCAACCCCCCCAAAAAACTATGAAGTGAAAACCAAGGAACACTCAGGGAGAGAAACAACTGGTCAAGGGACTTGGCTTAAGACATCCAGGGCTAAGAGAAACTATTGTCCTACTCCAGCTTCTAACCATGTCTTGCTCCCAACTGACCATCTGCCTTTTGCCTCACCAAGCTCAGGTACCAAGTTCTATCCTCAGCTCCCTGTGTTACCTATCATCCCCTACCTATGTTGTCCATCTGTGTCTGACCTCCAGGTATCTTTTCTCTCCCTCACTAACAGCCCCATTTGGGTGGTCTGGTACTTCCTCCTGTTCTCACTTCTCTGTACCTGGCTTTGCCAGGTGTCCTTGCATGAAGTGCTGATCCCCTCCCTCCATGGCAGGCTGCCTTTCCTGTCCCCTTTACTCTCTTTCCCAGATCTCTGGTAAATTGGCATTATGTAAAAATCACTTTAAATAGAGGTCTGCTGAATTTTCTATTTATCTAAAGTGAGAACTATCTAGATTAGCATTTATAAAGCATATTTAGAATAGCAAGGCAATTTAGAAATATCTCAAGTTATCCTCACAACAACTTTGGGAAGTGGTTGCTATTATCCCCATTTTACAGATGAGGAAATTGAGGCAGAAAATGGTTAACTAATTTCTCTAGAGTCACATTAGTAAGATTTCATACTAAGGTTTCATTTGAATTCAACTCCTTTTCATTTCCCTGGACAGAATTCTATTCACTGAACTATCTACTGTCCTTAATTACTTACTCTATTTTCTCCTTTCCTCTTCTTCAGAAAAGAGCTATAGTATTGGAGGGTCGAGAGAGAGTTCTATACTCATCTCATTATTTCCCACTTATCTCAACTCCTAGACTTTTTTGCTCTTGCCCTTCTCTTCCTCCCTTTAATAGCTTTAAAATCAAAGCTTTTAAAAGAAAATGATTAAAGCTTAAAATTGCACTAAGACTTTTGGAACACCCTATATATAATTGTTATTATTTTATGATGCATATTTTTAAATCTTCTGATTCCTTCTGGGCTACCTCTCCCCAGGTATTGGGTGTGTGCTAGTGAAGGCAAATTAATTTTAATGTTAGCCTGAATTTAGCATAATTCATTAAGCAAATCTGATGCCAAAGCAATTACTAACATAGAACAGGGCAAAGTCTAAACGATTTTCCAAATAATCTCTATTAGAGACTGAATTTTGCCTTTGTTTAGCAATGTGTCTGAGGGAAAATGGCCTTTCATCTGTTTTCATTTTTTTTTCTTTCCTTCCTCTTTGTCATTCATACAAAAATAGGGAAGAGAAAAAAGAGCACCCCAAGGGAAAAATGTTGATATGTTGTCCCTTCATCTGATAGGGATGATTTACTTGACTATGTGATTACCCATCAATTTCTCAATGACCAATTTGGCTGTGGTGGAGTTTCATAAATCAGTGGAGGGGTGGAGGAGAGAGAATTTTAGCAGTCTAATCCAGCACCTTCACTTTATAGATGAGGAAATTGAGATCCAAAAAAAGTAGTTTGCTCACAATGGGATATCTCCATATCCATCTACCCACAGAGAGGAAAGAAGATAAAAAAAGTAGAAGATATAAAGAGGACTGGAATAAGGATGGATAAGGAAAGATGTTAATAGAAGTTTGCCAATAGACAAGCAGAGTCAGCTTGGTTCAAATCTTTGCCTTTGTAAATATATTTCTGTACTTTTGTATTTGACTTTAATTTTAATTTCCCCTCTTAATTCCTTGGTAAAGTTTCCTAACTATGCAAACCAAAAATTGAATTAAAGGCTTATGAGTGGGCATGGGGTATTGGTGGTGAAACAGGCCCATAACTAATCATTTTTGCACTTGATGGCAATGGCAGGGATAGGGTAGATTCATCTGAAATGTCTCTCTTGTACAGAGCTTCCTTAAAGCTTCCCTGGACAAGGCTGACACTATTGTGTATTACTCATGATGTTTTCATAGCTCAGGGACTGAAAATGGGACAAACATCACATTTTTCAGTATTTATTCATTTGTTTAATAAGAAAAAGTTCCAAAGTTTTGGCAATAGCCATGGAACTAAGATCCTTTATATTCTCCACAAACTGTCTAGATTTTTTTTTCCTGTCAAGCTTACAAGGGGCTGTATGAACTTGGCCTTTGGTCTTCCTGCCAGAGCAATCATCATTCACTGACATTTCCCAGTGTATTTTATCCATAGAAAATGGTTAGGAAAGCAGGGTTTTTCCATGGTGATATGAAATTGTATGCAAACAAGACAGACAAAGGGCTGGCATGTCCAGCACTATTTTAATGATATAAAGGGAGAAGTGAATAATAGTGATAAAATAGGAGCCAGAAAATAAAGATTGCAAATGCTACATTGAGTCTTCCTTATATTTTAATACCTCCTCAACTTTTTTCATGTTTAATGTAAAGTGCTTTGGGTAATTAATCACAGTCTTAACACCCATCAGCGCAAAAATTCAATGTTCACAGACCCTATGGAGAGGTGTCAAATTTATTGCTAGAGTGTGAGTGACTAAACAGATTAAAATGTAATTGAGAAATGGTTAACAAAATCAATAAAAATACAATATAGCATAGATAATATTAATTTGTGCTTTTCTAAGGTTCTTGAGTTTGAGATTACTCACATAAGCCACAAATCTAATAATATTTAATTAAAGCATCAAAGCAATGTAGCCAGCAAAAGAAGCACTCACAAACACACAAATGAGTGCAAACACTCTAGACTTCAGGAGGATTAAAATCTCACATCCCTTTAATCTTCAGCTCTGAATTCATGTCCCAATAGTATTAAAAAAAAGTTTAGAATTCAGAATGCACTATCTCATGCATCTGCAGAATTCTTTGGAACAGATTGAAAATATCAAGAAGCCTTTTATCTCAGTCTTAGATATGAATTTTTCTGCAACTCTTGGGTTCAAATGTATCTGTAGGACTGCTTCAAGCATTCCTCTTCTGTTTCTGATTACCTTCATTTTCCACTTTCCATTTTCCTGAGCTATCTAATAAACGTGAACTATTCCTATACGTCTCATGTACCCAGGCTAATATGAAAAGAACATTACTTTTTTCCATTTTATTAAAGCTTTTTATTTGCAAAACATGGGTAATTTTTCAACATTGACCCTCGCAAAGCTTTCTGTTACAAATTTTTCCCCCCTAGTCCCCACTCCTCCCCTAGATAGCAGGAAGTCTAATATATGTTAATTATATTAAAATAGAGAGCATGAAAATGTTATGCTGTGGTCCACCCTCAGATCCCACAGGCCTCTCCCTGGGTGTAGATGGCTTTCTTCATCATTGAACAATTGGAGGTGGTTTGAAACATTTTATTGTTGAAAAGAGCCATGTCCTTCAGAATTGATCATCAGATAGTCTTGTTGTTGCCTTGTATAATGATCTCCTGGTTCTGCTCACTTCACTCAGCATCAGTTCATACGAGTCTCTCCAAGCCTCTCTGAAATCATTCTGCTGGTAGATTCTTATAGAACAATAATATTCCATAACATTCATATACCATAATTTATTCAGTCATTCTCCAATTGATGGGCATCCACTCAGTTTCCAGTTTCTAGCCACTACAAAAAGGATTGCCACATTTTTACACATGTGGGTCCCTTTTCTTCCTTTAAGATCTCTTTGGGATATAAACCCAATAGAAACACTGCTGAGTCAAAGGGTATGCACAGTTTGATAACTTTTTGAGCATAGTTCCAAATTGTTCTCCAGAATGGTTGGATCTGAAGAAGACCTAAGTTAAGTTTTTGAGTCATTTTAAACTTTTTTTTTAAATTTTAATAGAATGACTGAAAAAAAACTCCCAGATCTACATTTTTCATAATTCATGGAGCCCATTCATGGAGCATAAATTATTGGAAGATATTAACTGGATTTGATTTCTAAGAAGGTCATTTATTTGGCCTCAGAGCTAAACCATCACCACGCAAAAACTGTTAAGTGTTGCCTGTAATTTCCACAAAACTTCTCCCAAATTTTAAAAGAACTTTACTGACATGATCTCCTTTAACCTTCATAATAACTCCAATAGATGCATAGTAAGTAGCAGAAGCATTTTTTTCATCCTAGAAATGAGTAAATTGAGACTCAAAGGGGTTAAGTAACTTGCCCAAAGTCAAACAGCTACTAAATTGAAGAGACAGAACTAATAAGGTTTGGTGCCAAATGATGTGATTGGGGTAGCAATTCCTAGTTCAAAATACAAGGCTCAAGATGCAAGGTATATGTTAAGAATTCACAATGGTGTTCTCTTTGCCAAAAGGTACCTTTATTTATGAAAAGAGGTTATGGACAAAATGAAGACATAAAATAGATACCAGAAATGGTAAATATAAAATAGTATTGGGAGAGCATGTAGTTAGCAAGAGAAAAAGTTTTTTTTTAACAATTAACAAGGGAAAAGACAAATTCCCTAGTGGAATTCACAATTAACCAGGAAAAAGGGAATATACCATGAGGTGGGAGTATTGCCAATAACTGGTAGACTAAATCCAAAGAGGAATTTAGCATAGTAACCCCAAAAGAGATTAGCAAGGGGAGAGGATTGTAACATTGATTTAGCACCCTAAAAAGAGTTAATTATAACAAGGAGAAAGACACAGAGAGGGGGGTGAGGAGAAATACATCATGAGGCAGAGCATGGAGTATTAAAAAAGGGATTTTAGCAAAGATGGCTTTAGTCCATAAGTAGATTTATAAGGGAAATTTAACCTCAGAGGTTTGACATCAAATTGGCTTTCTGGTTGGAAAGGTGGGATTTCCCAGGATCTCCACAGGGGGTGGGATTGTAAGGCTGAGCTGATCCCTAACAGTGCCTTTTCCTGCTTGCCTCAAGGAGTATTATAACCTTTTCAGTACTTCAAGATTTCTCTACCAACCTCACCTAGTTAGGAAGGACTCTTCAGAACTAATTTGATTCCAAATCCAGTCTTCTTTCCACCAAATCTTATTTCACTGTGCTGCCTTTTTTCTTAATAATAGCTTAATAATAATAATAAAAGCTGACATTTGAAGCACATTTTATTCATGCTTTTTTATTTTTATGTTACCTTCATTAGCAAATAATTTTTCTCCTTTCTAGCCAGGAAGACATTCCTTATAACAAAGCATAAAAAGGAAAAAGAAGGGGAAAAAATCCAAAATGTTTCAACAACATGTCAACCAGTCTGATAGTATATCCTATACTCCACAACCATACTGCCCCACTTTTACAATGAAAGGAAGAGTTCATTCTCAAGTTTTGACTGAAATCAAAGGTGGTCTTAATTATAAAGTGGTCAGTTTCTTGTATTTTCTTTTCAATTACATTGTACAGTCATTGTCCATATTGTTTTACTGGTTCTAATCATTTCACTCTGTACCATTCCTCCTATATTTCTCTGAATTCTTTATATCTGACATTTCTTATAATTCTATAATATTCCATGGCATTAATATAACAAAATTTGGACACCAACTTTGTTTCCAACTTTTTGGTGCAAAAGTTTTTATCTTCTCTTTTACAGATTGAAACAGAAATGATTACTTAGAGTTACATAGAGAGGAGCTATTCAAATTGAGATTGCAATTCAAGTCCTTTGATTCCAAAACATTTATCACAATGTTAAGCAACTTCTGTTCAGAATTTAAGGGCAGTCATAGATTCAAGTGCTTGTCATTAATTTAAAGATAGGATGGGGACAAGAACTGTGACATGGTTGGTAGAGGGAAGACCCAAATAAGGAAACTCCAACTACCAATAATTTCTTTACAATTTAAGCCTTAGACAGTTGTCTAGGGTGGGACTTCTTAAACTTTTTCCACTCATGACCCCTTTTCACTCAAGAAATTTTTACACAACCCTGAGTATATAGGTATGCAAAATAGGTATATGAATCAAGCATTTACTGATTTTAAATCATAATTTCACAACCCTCACATTCAGTTATGAGATTCCATATGAGGTTTTAAACCACATTTTAAGAAGCTGGGGCCTAGAGCAATGAGAGAATAGGATATTTGAACAAGGTCTTCCTGGATCCAAGGTAAGCTTTTTATTTACTACACAAAAATGTTTTTAAATTACCAGTTTTTAAAAATCTATTTTTAAAAATCGATAATGTACAACAATACATGAAGGGGAAAAAGGAAGAGTTTTTTGCCACAATTTCTGTACAGAGATGATTTTGTGACATGGTGATTTAAGGAAAATTATATTCTTTAAAATTATTATATTTTTACTGATAGGAAAAGATTAACTGCCTTTCTAAGTAGTGATTACCTATGTCATAACTTTTTTTAATTTTAAAAACATATACATGGGTAATTTTTCAACACTGACCCTTGCAAAGCCTTCTGTTCCAAATTTTTCTCTCCTTCCCCTCAACCTCTCCCCTAGATGCAGGTAGTCTAATACATGTTAATTATGTTAAATGTGTAAAATATGTATGTCTTATAACTTAATCATTTAGAGTCTACTAGCACAAGGGTAGGTCTTATAGTTTGTTGTTCAGTCTTATCTGACTTTGATCCCATTTAGGGTTTTCTTGGCAAAGATAAGAGTGTGGTTTGCCCTTTCCTTTTCCAGCTTATTTTACAGATAAGGAAACTGAGGGAAACAGGATTAAGTGACTTGCCCAGGGTCACACAGCTAGTGTTTGAGGTTTTCCTGGCCAAGAGACTGCCTAGCTTCCCAAGGTTTAAGTGGTTGAAATCAGATAATAATGTATTGATAGTCCTGCACCTATAGAAGTAATATGGTAAAGTTCAAGGACTTCTGCAGATGCAGCCTACCACCATTACATATTATCTTGAATTTTATCAAAACAAAAAAAAATTATTGAAAAATCATAGAATTGTAGAATATTTAGAACTAGAAGATCTTCAAGTCCTTCTTATTTTATGGTAAGGAACCTGAGGCTCAGAGGGATAAAGTAACATGTGTAAAAAAACTTGAACCACAGTTAGAATATTCATTTCCTGATTCCAGGCATTTGGAATAGTCTTTCTCACCATCTTTGCCTTCTGGCTTCTGGAGTTTGCTTTAAACCTCAGCTAAAATTTCACATCCACAAGCTTTTCTCAATTCCCTCTTCCATCCCCACCTCCCTTAATTTCGTTTTTTTTCTCAATTGATTATCTCAAATTTATCCAGTACATAGCTTTTATTTGCCTATTTATTCACATATTGTCTCCCCCATTAAAATGTGAACTTCTTTGTATTCATTGCCTAGCATATAGTTGTACTTTCTAAATGCTTATTAATTTAACTTGTTGACTTAAGTTTAGTGGTTTTCAAACAGATAATTTACTCAACCCCAACCCACTTAAAAATAAGAGATTAGATGTTACAATCAATTCCACAGCACTTAGACTAAGTGTGGAAAAGTTCTTTCCTTTAAATTATATTGATGTTGAAGTCCAGCAGCAAGACATATGAAGAGAAATCCCATTTAAAATAATTGTAGTTAATATAAAATATTGTCTAAGACAAAATCAGGAACTATATGAACACAATTACAAAACACATTCTACACAAATAAAGTCAGATCTAAGCAATGGGAAGAATATCAAATGCTTATGGGTAGATGAAGCTAATATAGCAAAAATCACAATTCTACCTAAATTAATCTACTTATTCATGCCATACTAATCAAACTGCCAAAAAATTACTTTACAAAGCTAGAAAAAATAACAAAGTTCATCTGGAAAAACTAATGGTCAAGAATTTAAATAAAATTAATGAAAAAAATGCAACTATATTATATTATAACTATATTATAAAGTAATGGTCATCAAAACCATTTGATACGAGCTAAGAAACAGAGTAGTCAATCAGTGGAATAGGTTAAGTTCACAAGATACAATAGTCAATGACTATAGTAACCTAGTGTTTGATAAACCCAAATATCCCAGCTTCTGGGATAAGAACTCACTGTATTACAAAAATTGTTGGAAAATTTGGAAAATAGTATAGCAGAAACTAGACATTGACTAACACCTAATACCCCATACTAAGATAAGTTCAAAATAGGTTCATGATTTAGATATAAAGAGTGATACTATAAACAAATTAGAAGAACAAAAGATAGTCTACCTCTCAGATCTGTGGAGAAGGAAGGAATTTGTGGCCAAAGAAGAACTAGAATACATTATGTAATGCAAAATGGATAATTTTGGTTATATTAAATTAAAAACTTTTCATACAAAGAAAACCAATGAAGACAAGATTAGAAGAGAAACCAAAAACTGGGGGGAAAAAAGCTTTATATCCAAGGGTTCTGACAAAAACTTCATTTCTAAAATATATAGAGAATTGACTCAAATTTAAAAGAACACATCATTCTCTAACTGATAAATGGTCAAAGGATATGAACAGACAATTTTCAGATGAAGAAATTGAAAACATTTCTAGTCATATGAAAAATGGTCTAACTCACTATTGATAAGAGAAATACAAATTAATTAAGACAACTCTGAGGTATCATTATACAATTCTCAGATTAGCTAAGATGACAAGAAAATTTAATGATAAATGTTGGAGTAAATGTGGGAAAACTGGAACACTAATACATTGTTGATGAAGTTGTGAACTGATCCAACCACTTTGGAGAGCAGTATGGAACTATGCCCAAAGGTCTATCAAATTGTACATATATACCCTTTGATCCAGTAGTGTCTATACTGGGCCTGTATCCCAAAGAGATCATAAAAAAGGGAAAAGATCCCACATGTGCAAAAATGTTTGTAGCAGCCCTTTTTTGTGTCAAGGAAGTGAAAATTGAGGGGATACCCATCAGTTGGAGAATTGCTGAATAAGTTATGGTATATGAATGTTATGGAATATTATTGTTCTATAAGAAACAACCAGCAGGATGATTTCAAAGAGACCTGGAGAGATTTACATGAACTGATGCTAAGTGAAGTGAGTAGAACTAAGAGAACATTGTACACAGCAACAAGATTATGTGATGATCAATTTTGATGGTTGTGGTTCTTTTCAACAATGAGGTAATTCAGGCCAATTCCAATAGACTTGTGATGGAGAGAGCCATCTGCATCCAGAGAAAAGACCATGACAACATAGTATTTTCACTTTTTTGTTGTTGTTTGCTTTCTTTTTGTTTTCTTCCTTATTTTCTTTCTGTTTTGATGTGATTTTTCTTGTGCAGCATGATAAATATGGAAATATGTATAAAAGAATTGCACATGTTTAACATATATATGATTGCTTGCTGTCTGGTGGGGAGGTGTGGGGAAGAGAGGGGAAAAATTTGGAACACAAAGTTTTACAAAGGTGAATGCTGAAAACTCTCTGTGCATATATTTTGAAAATCAAATGCTAAAAAAAAACTATAGTGATGTTGTACAAGAATCATGTTCCTAGAGGCTTAGGAAATTATTTACACTTGAGGATTCATGTATAAATTATCAAACTAATTAGAACTATATTCACTCCAGAGGTTGGAATAACTTAGTGGCAGAAAAAAAATTGAAAGGAGAGTTTTTGACTCTGTAGACATTTCAGAACAAAAGATCTGAGCTGAAGAAAATCCAGAAAAAAGGCAAACTCAATCCCCAGCTTCCCCTTCTAGTGCCTGTCTATCCAAAGACAGTATAATATAATTTTGCCTTTAATCTAATCTTCTGTCTTGTTGCCCAAACATTTCCAGTTAACTAATTTTGCCAAGAGTTGAACTAGAAATAGATATAAAATTAAGTTTAGGCAGAGAGCCCAACTTCTGATTAACTGACAGGAATTTTCCTAACTGGGGGCTCAGAGTGATTGCAGCTGAAATCACAACTTTCCATCTAAAGTGAATTCCCTAAAGCTGAAGAGGAGGAAACCATGTGGACTTTGGGGGAGGGTCATATTGCCACCAGGCTTAACCCATGCTAATTATTATAACAGTATCATACTAATATCATAGATCTAGAGCTTGGTAGGGTTTCAGAGTATATCTTGTCCAACTCCCTTCATTTTATTGGTGAAGAAACTGAATGCCAGGGAGTGGCCCAGAGTCACACAAAGAGCATTCATCAGAGACGGTATGTGAACCCAGTTCTGCTGAATCCAGATCATTACTCTTTCATTATGTCATGTAGTTTTCCACTATATACATTTCTTCTACTGGTTATAAGAGTATATATATGTCAGATGAGTTATAGCATTGAGAACATTCACTTCAATACAAGACTTATGTACCGTGAATAGCATGATGTGGTGAAAAGAATATTGGCTTTAGTGTCAAAGAATTTGGATTCAAATTCTGGCTCTGATATTTATTGCCTTTGTGATCTTGGACAAATTATTTCTCTCTACAAATTAATCCTCAGTTTCTACATTTTTATAAAATGAGAGAGCAGATTAGGTGATTTCTAACATTTCTTCCTAAAACCATCCAATCAAGTGGTATCTAGGAAGAAAAGTGGGATTTGAAATGAGAAGATCTGTGTCTTTCTCCAGATCAGATAAGATAATATATAAAAAAGTGTTTTTCAAGTCTTAAAGTGCTATATAATAGCATTTTAACTGAGGTCAGAGTGGTAAAGTGATTTGCTAAGGGACACATAAATAATAATACTAGTTATAAGAAGAAGAAGAAAAAGAAAAATACTAGCAATAAGAGTAATAATAATAAGTAATACTACTAATAATAAGAAAAATACTAGCAATAAGAGTAATAATAAACAATAAGATTAGTAATAAGAATAAAAATACTAGCAGTAAGAGTAAAAATATGATTATAATAACATTATTACATGTGATATATATTATTGCTCTATTATTATTATTTATGTATTCCTCATATTATCACTAATATTATTGTTATTAATTACTAGTATTATTATTTATGTCCCTCAGCAAATCACTTTACCACTCTGGCCTCAGTTTCCTTATTTAGGAGTGAGGGATCAGACTAAACCAATTCTAAGGTCCCCTGAAGTTCTAAATCATGTGATTCTTTGATCTTATGATTATGAGCAGCCAATTTTTCTTTTAAATACTACTGATGCATCCAGGATCATCATTGGACAGGTTCAAAAATCTGTATAGCTCCTGGTCAATGGCTCCATTTATCCTAAATCATAGACCTCAGAGGTCACCTAAGTGCTTAGTAAAAGCTTGTCGAATTGAATTGTATCTATAAGAAAACTTCCACACCCAAGATGCAGTACTGTGGCCTCTTTCTGAAAACTTCCAGTGATAAGAAACTCCCAACTTCTTCAAGGAACCCATTCTATTTTGGGACACATAATTTTTAAGAAGTTTTCCTGTACTTTATTCTCTGGGACAAAACAGAACAAGTTTAATTCTTTTTTCACATTGTGCTGTCTTTTAAATGCTTGAAGATAACTATCATGAGCTTCTGAATTTTTCTGTCTTCCAAGCAAAGTATGTACTTACCCTTGGTTCTTTTTTGCCAAACCATATATGGCACAGTTTCCAATCCTCACGCCATTCTGGCTAAATTCCCCTGGAATTCAACACTTCATTTGTCTTTCTTGAAATGTGGTGTCTAGACCTGGACATAATATTCCAGATGTAGTCTAATTAGAGCAAAGTCCAGTGGGATTCTGTAAAGAAGCATAGTACTGGGGGAAAGAGCTAGATTTGAAATCAGTGGTCTTGGGTTTAATTCCCAGCACTGCATGACCTCAACCATACTAATTTAATCTGTGTCTTGGTTTCCTCATCTGTGAAATGAGAGGGCTGTACTAAATGGTCTCCGAGCTCCCTTCCAGCCCTAAATCTCTGATCCAATTATAATCACCTCCTAAGTTCTAGACATTTTGCATCTTTCAGTATTGTTTTTTTTTTCCACTATGACTTTTGTGATCCCCTTTATGACTAAAGATCTCATTAGCTTGGGTGACTTCTATATCTCAGTCTTGCCATGGTATTGCTGGGTCAGTGTTTCCCTCTTTCTATAGACATCCCTGGGTGGAAGAATTTCCACATCACTGATGTGAAAACTATTATATAGAGTACTATGGTAGAGAGGTTGTCTCTATTGGAAAGAGTTTAGGAGAGAATGGGTTTTTGTTTTGAGATTTTAACAGGGAGGGAAGGGATAAGATCAATGACCAAAAGCAACCTCAAAGTTATCATTGAATGGGAAAAGTTTTGTGAGGACAGTCAAGTCTGCATTCTACTGCAGTGTCCTGACCAATTAATGACAAAGAATGAGGCATTGAGAAAAGGTTGGGGAGATGAGGGGAGGGAGAGAATTCTTTTGCTGAAATTGACCTATTTGCTTAAGCCTGTCATTCCTACTGTAGAAAAAAACACTTAGGATCACTGAAATTTATTATTTTTGGCTCCAGCTTCTAGCAGGAGGCTCATTTCAGGCTTATTACTTTCCTAAATTCAAGTTCTCCACATCTGAGCTGTGTCTATCTCACAAACAGATTCTAATGGGTTTCATTGTCAGGTTTGCTGAATTTCTCACAATGGCAGGTAACTTCATAGCTACCTGATAATAGACTCCTTTGAGTTCTGGCTTTGAATGGTACCAAATGATTTTTCTAGCTTGGCTGGGCAGATGAGTAATTAGCAAGCACACCTATCTAGTTTCCATTTACTCCTTAGTGGGCTTGAAAAGTTAACAACTAGAAAAGAAAGCTTTCTCTTATTTACAATACTTAAGTTATTAAAGTCAAATTGGATAAGGACCAATGGCTTTCCAAATTCAGGCAGTCTTTTCTGGAAAATGCTTCACTGACCAAAGAATCTTTAGCTGGAAGGGGCTTGGAAGAGTGGCTCAACTTGGTCCTCTTCTATAGATAATGTCACACTTTTCACTCTTTCAATCTATATAGATTTCTTTTCTCAAGCAATTTATGTATGTAGAACAGGTTTAGACGCTGAAGAAGTAAAGACTCTTGGCACAAATGTGATTGGGTAGAACCCTGTCCTAAAAGGAAAAGTATGGACTTTCAGAAGGAGCTCACTTGGCATATGCTTCCAAGACATGCAATATTCATTCATAAAAGAAAAAAAGAGGGAATACCAATAATAACTAATATTCATATAACTCTTTAGGGTTTGCAAAGTCCTTTATAGAACACCACAGTTCCAATGAGACCATGATGAAACAAGCCATCCACCTTCAGTTAGAAAACTGGTGGACCGAGAATGCAGAATAAAACATTTATCTTTATCTTTTTTTCTTGTCTTTTTTTGGTGGATAGAGTTCAGACATGGCTAATTTGAAAATTTGTTTTGTATGACTATATATATTTGTAATAAGTTGTGTTTTTCTTGCTATCTCAATGGGCAGGGGAGGGGCTCAATGAGGGAAAGAATTTGGGACTGAAAATAAAAACAAATTGAAATTTTAAAAGGAGCTTTACATATATAATCCCTTTTGATCTTTACAACCTCACTGTGATGCAGGTACTATTATCATCCTTATTTTGAGGAAAAGGAGAGTTGACTTGCCAAGAATCCTACAATTAGTGAGTTCCTAAAATAAACTTGAATTCAGCAGGTCTTATTGATTTTACTTCTGAGAAGTGTTGTATTCATTATATTACTTAAATAAGTGGCTGCTACGTGGTGCATTTGATATAAGCTTGGATTTGAAAAGACCTGAGTTCAAAAGCAGCCCTAGACACCAACTAGCTATGTGACCCTGAGCAAATCACTTTACCTCTCAGCTTCAATTCTCTTAACTGTTAAATGAGATAGGACTGTTTCCTTTTTGTCTTGTGTTAATAGCATCCAGCACAACATCTTGCACATAATAAGTGCTTAATAAATGTTTGCTGAGTTGACTTGAAAATGATTAACAGAGAATTGAAACTCTAGTTAAGATAAGAGAGTCTTTGGATGATCTCCATCTATCCATCATCAAGCATTTTATAAGTATTATATTAATTAATTTAACTCAATTAAGTGGCCAATCTCTAGTCCAGATAAACTTCATCAGGAGGTATTATTGAGGGAACAAGGAATCAATGCCTATATCAGTTGGGAGAGTACCCATCAAGTCCTGGACCACTTTGACTTCTGATGTCAGTGCCCAGATTTAAATCTAGGTCATAGGATTGAGTCTTATTAGAGACCTTAGAGATATCCTTCTTTTACAGATGATAAAAATGAGGCACAAAGGTATTAAATGAATTTCCTAAAAGCAAACTACTAGTAGTAAGTTCTTTTTAACTCAGAATTTTAACTCAAGAATAATGGACTTTACAGCTGAAGAAATTTTCAGTTTTACTTAAGGCATTCATTGAGATTCATAGAGAATACTCAAAATTCTTTGTGGGAAAGAGATAGGGGAACTGAGATGAGACTTAGTATTAGGCATTCAATTGTTTCATTGGAAAGTACTGTACTTAAAATAGGAATATCCTTTGCATTTTGAGAAATATATAACATTTAAATTGATACTAAGTGAATTAGAAAACCTAAGATTCTTGCTGTGTGGAGCCTATTCCTGGTTATAGGGTAGATGGCAGGGAAATTGACTCAGAAGGGAATAGATTTCAAAAAACTAGCCCTTTTATTTGCAGGGAAATTTGTAGTGCCTTTCTGGATGGCCACAGTTATGGACTCATGCTGAATATGTTGATAGGGACATATGATTCATGGGCAATTCTTAAAATATTATTTTTAGAACATGAGATGCCCCAAATGCTCTTTTCAGAGAGACATAAAATGAAGCTGAAAGTTTCTGAGAATTGTATGGAGTTAGAAGTATTCTGATCTTCATTGCTCTTCTCACCAACTATAGCTTTCTCCTACCAACCTTTGAGTTCCTACCCATCTTGTCAATTAGATCCTAAATAAATTCATTGAATATTTATTACATAAAAAGCACTATTCTGGGTAGTGGGGATACAAAGATGAAAAATAATAATAAATAAGATTTACACAGTGCTTTAAGATTTGCAAAGTGCCTTCCAATGTTTTTTAATCCTCACAACAACCCTGGGAAATAGATGTGATTATTACTCCCATTTTACAGATGAGGAAATTGAGCCAGGAAGAAGTCAAGTGACTTGCACAATGTCAAAAATCTAGTAAGTGTCTCAGTCTGAATTTGAACCCAGATTATCCTAATTCCAAATACAGCACTCTCACCATAGTGACTCCTGGCTGCCTAAAAACACTCTTCCCTCAGGAGAATAATCTAATACATTATAGTGGAATGAACACTGGTCCTGGATTCAAAGGATGTTAGCTTACATCCCAGCTCTACTACTTATTATCTATGTGATTCTGGAGAAATACAAACTTCTTTGAGCCTTGGTCGATAGTTTCTGAGTTCACTTCCAAGTCTAGATCTATGGTCTCATGATCCTGTAATATTCCACTGGGTAATACAAAACATCCACTGATATTGAATACAAGTTAATTTAAGGGGGAGAAAGGGAGAAAGAAACACTAACAAGTTGGGGGAAATCAGGAAAGCTTCTCATAGAAAGTGCCATATGAACTGAACCCAGAAGGATGTTAAAGATTCTAAAAGGAGTCAAAAAGGGAGTCCATTCCAAGTCAGAGGGGACAGGTAGTGAGAAATTATAGACATGAGATGACAAATGTTGAGTTTAGGGAGCAATGAATATTCCAATTTGGAGTGGATGAAGATGTGAAAAATGACTGGAAAAGGAGGTTAGAGACTGTTGGCAATGGCATCAAGCCTGAAATACCAAGGTGAAAACTTCTTTCCAGAAAGAACCATTGAAGATTTTTGAGCAAGGGAGTGGTCTCCTTAGATTTGTGCTTTTAAAAAAATGGCTTTGGCAATTGCCTAGAGAAGGTGGATTAGAAAGAGAAGATTGAAAGTTGAGTAGTGAATACATTGTTGGTGGAGTTGTGAATTGACCCAACCATTCTGGAGAGCAATTTGGAACTATACCCAAGAGCTATAAGATTATGCATACTCCTTGATCAAGCAGTGATCCTACTGGTCCTGTATCCCAAAGAGATCATAAAAATGGGGAAAGCACCCATATGTGCAAAAAAAATGTTTGTAGCAGCCCTTTTTGTAGTGGCAAGGAATTGGAAATTGAGGGGATACCTCTCAATTGGGGAATGGCTGAATAAGTTATGGTATGTAAATGTAATGAAATATTATTGTTGTATAAGAAATGATGAACAGGCTAATTTCAGAAGAGCCTGGAAAGACTTACATAAATTGATGCTAAGGGAAATGAGTAGAACCAGGAAAACATTATGCAAAACAACAAGATTATATGATAATCAACTGTGATGTACTTGGCTCTTTTCAACAATGAGATGATTCAAGGCAATGCCAACAGTCTTAGAATGGAAGGAGCCATCCTCATCTAGAGAGAAAGGTAGAGAGACTGAATGTGTATCAGAGGATAGTATTTTCACCTTTGTTGTTGTTTGGTTGCTTGTTTGTTTTTTTTCTTTCTCATGTTTTTCCCCCTTTTGATTTGATTTTTCTTGTGCAGCATGATGCATATGGAAATATGTTTAGAAGAAGTGCACTTTGACTTATACTGGATTGTTTACTGTCTGGGGGGAGGAGGAGACAGAAAAATTTGAAACACAAGGTTTTGCAAAGAACTATCTTTGCATGTATTTGGAAAAAATTAAAAGCTATTATAAAAACAAACAAATTAATAAAAAGAAAATTAATAGTCTTTTGCTATAGAACAGAAGGGAGGTGGCAAGGGTTTGATTTAATCTGGTGGCCTAACTGAAAAGAAGAGATACAATTTAGAAGACTTGAAATCTGATGGGCATGGGGGCAAGGAGTGGGAAGATAGAAGTCAGTGAAGAGTCAAGGATAATTCTGAGATTGTGAACCTGTGTGACTGTGAAGATAGTAATGTGCTAAAGGACAGAAGGGTTTGCTGCAGGGCTTCTTAATCTTTTTTGTGTTTCTTGCATTCCTCTGGAAGTCTAAAGATGACAATGGATCCCTTTTCAGAATAACTTTTTTAATTTTTGTTTTGAAATTTTATTTTATTTTTAGTTCCAATTTCTCTTCCTCCTGCCCACTACTCATTGAGAAGGCAAGAAATATCTTACCCATTATATATGTGAAGTCTATAAACATACTTCTACTTTAGCCATGTTTGGGGGTGGAGAAGTGGGGGGAAGGAGGAATATTTAGGAGGTAAACAAGGAAAATAAAGGAAAAAAATGTGCTTTAGTCTGTACTCTAAGACCACCAGTTCTCCATCTCAAGGATGGATAGTATTTTATGTCATGAGTCTTTTAGAGTTGTAGTGAATCATAATATTGATCAGTTACTAAGTCTTTCTCAGTTGCATTTCTTTATAATATTGCTATTGTTATGTAAATTGCTCACCTAGTTCTTTTCATTTCCCTTTGTATCAGTTCATATAAGTTTTCCTAGGTTTTCTGAAACCAACCTCTTTATCATTTCTTACAGTATAATAGTATTCCATCAGTAAGAAGGCAGAAGAAAATCAGTTTTATGTTAATAACAATAATATGCAACAATACAATGTACTTTGATGATACTCTGAAGGCTATTAATGGGACAAAGAGGTATGGTGTATTTCAACTTCTCCATCCTGATGAAGCCACATTGATTAGTGATGAGAACATGATCCTGGAGAAATGGGCTCAACACTTCCAGTGTTCTTAATAGACCTTCATCAATCAATGCTGAAGTCATTGGCTGTTTACCTCAGGTTGAAGTTAATCCTTCTCTAGCCAGACTTTCAATGGAAAAACAGATTTTGAATGCTATCTCCTGTGACAAACCACCTAGTGCTGATTTTATTTCAGCTGAGATTTACAAGATGGGGGAAGGGTGAGGTGGAGGAGCAGTGTCCACTGTACATACAATAGCTGACTAAAATTTTCTGAGTTATGTGGCAAGAGGAAGTCCCCCCCATCCCCAGAGTTCAAATAAAGTTAAAGGAAATAGATCGTCCAGTGACAATCACAGAGGAATCTCTCAGTCATGATTGGCAAGATTCTTACCAATCTTTCTCAATAGCCTGATTGTCACCTAGTAGATAGTTATTTATTTGAGAACCAGTGTGGCTTCAGAAAGGGCTGAGGAACTGGCCACGTTGTTCAAATGCCAAGCACATGCTTGCCTAAAAGGCTATTTTATGAAAAACTTACACAAGTTATATGCTCATATGGTGGTCAGAAGAAGCAATAGAAGGACACTGTTAAGGTCTCTCTGAAGAACTTTGAAACTGATTATGTGACATGAAAAACGTTGTCAAAGGATGACATGCCTACATCAAAGAAGGCGCTGTGCCCTATCAGCAAAGTAGAATTCCAGTAGCTCAAAAGAAATATGAGATGCACAAATTTAGAGACATCTCCACCCCAAATGTTTATATGGCTTATTTGTGCCTGACCTGTGGTAGAGCATCTCAAATTCCTATTGGTTTGATAAATTCACAACCAGATACATTGTAAGTAGACTACAACATAGTAATGTCATTTTGGTTCTCTTTGAGAATGAAGAATAACAATCAGTACTATATACTCATATACCATGCCTTCTCAGCCATTTTCTCAGTTTCCAAGTCTTTGCCATTACAAAAAGAGCATCTATAAATATTTTTGTATATATGAGTCTTTTTCCTTTGACTCCCTGTGGTAGAGATCAAGTAATAGTATTGTTGGGTCTTTGGGGCATATTTCCAATTTGTTCTCCAAAATGATTAGTTTAGTTTGTAGTTCTACCAAAAGTGCATTAGTGTACTTATTGTCCCGTGACCCCTTCAGCATTTATCACTTTTCTTTTTTTGTCATCTTAACCACTATGATGGATATGAGGTAGTACCTCAGTTATTTTGATTTGGATTTCTCTGATGATTAGTGATTCAGAGCATTTTTTTGTGTGCAACTATTGATAACTTTTACTTCTTCCCGTGAAAACTTCCTGTTCATTATACTTTACCCATATATCAATTGGAGAATAACTCTTATTTTTGTAAATTTGACTCAGTTCACTACTATACTTGAGAAATGAGATCTTTATCAGAAAATTTGTGGTAAATTTCTCCCTCCCTCAGTTTTGAGCTTTCCTTGTAATTTTGGCTACATTGATTTTTTGTGTAAATTTTTTTTTATTTTATATAATCAAAAATTTATTTTACCTCCTTATCTCTTGTATATTCATAAGCTTTTCACCTATCCATAGATTTGGCCAGTTATTTCTTCTATGATTTTCTAATTTACTTATGTCTAAATCATGTATCCATTTTATGGATATTGTGTGAGATATCTAGTTTCTGCCAAACTATTTTCCATCTTTTTCTGTTTCTGACATAATAATGATTTTTGTTATTAATATAGTCAAGTATGCCTATATTTTTCCTAATATTGAATAAGCCTGAATTCCTAGTATAAATCCAGTTTAATCATAAAGTATGATTTTTGAAATATAATGATGTAATCACTTTGCTAATATTTCATTTAAAATTTTTGCTTCCATAGTCATTAGAAAAATTAGCTCAATTTTTTTGTTCTCTGTTTTGCTCTCCTTGAATGTTTGTGTCAGAAAACAATTCAATAGGATTCTTTATTTATCTTTTTTTTAAAGTTTATATAATGTTGAAATTGTTAAAATGTTTGGCAGAATTCACTTGTAAATTCACCTAGTCCTGAGGTGTTCTTTTTTTTCTCCTTAGGAAATTCTTTATGGCTTGTTCAATTTATTTTTCTAATTAATTCTAATATTTAAGCATTATATTTGATTTTCTGTTAATCTGGACAATTTTTATTTTTGCAAATATTTATTTTATTTAGATTATCAGTTTTATTGGCATACAGTTGGATAAAATTGTGCTCAATAATTTCTTTCATTTCATCTTCATTGTTGTGCATTCACCTTTTGCATTTTTAATAATGGCCATCTAATTTTCTTTTTTATTTTTGAAATCAATTTAACAAGAAGTTTGTTGATTTTATTGATTATTTTTTTCATAAAATCAGCTCCCAGTTTTATTTATTAGTTCAATTTTTAAAATTTTAATTTCTCTACTTCTCTTTTAATTTCTAGGATCTTTATTCTGGTGTTCAACTGAAGATATTTACTTTTTTCCTAGTTTTTTTTTAATTACATGCCCAATTCATTGATCTGATCTTTCTTTCTTTTAATAATGTAATTTTCCCCTAAGCATTTAGCAATAAGCATATTTTCCCCTATGTTTTAGTTATATTTCACAAATTTTGGCATGTTGTCTTATTGTTGCCATTATCTTTAATGAAATTATTGATTTTTTTCTATGGCTTGTTTTTTGATCTACTCATTCTTTAGGATTAGATTAGTTTCTAATTACTTTTAAGTCAAGCTTCTAAGTCTGCAATTATTTAATGTAATTTTTATTACATTATTTTCTGGAAAAAGAATATTTAATATTTCTGCTTTTCTGTATTTGTGAGGTTTTTAAGCCCTAAAACATGATCAGTTTTTGTGAAGGTGTCATTGCATCTGAGAATAGATGTATTCCTTTCCATTCCCATTCAGTATTCTCTAGAAGTCTATCATATCTAACTTTTCTATTTTCTCCTTAATTTCTTTCTTGTTTATTTTATGGGACTAGATTCATTTAGATATAAGATGGATAAATTGAGATTCTAATAATGTCTTTTTAAATATTATTTTACTGACTACATGCTCCTTTATAATATTGTTTTATAATTTCATCCTATAACTTAATTAACTTTTCCTTCAAGAATTTGTTGTGTATTCATTTTTTTTTGTCTATTTCTTGACTTTGGATATTATGTTAGAGTGGGATTCCATTCATCTCTGGTAGGGGATGACTGACTTATGCTTATCTATTATATGTCCTTCTGCAACTTTTACAGCTATGTCTGGAGACCTTATAAATTTTCAGTGCTTCCAAAGTTGTGTAATCTGAGGAGATGTCTGGTCACTGTCCTCCTGATCTGCACTTTAGCGTTTAACTGGATTAGTTTCCTGCATTCTCACAACAATAACTGTTCCTTTCTGCCTTGGAACTACAATCCATACTCAGGTAGGAGCCCTGCTCCTTTGTGACCAGAACCATTCCTCTCCACCCTAGTTATGCAGCCCAGAACTAGGTAATGAACTTAAAAAGCCACTAACCTGTACTGTACCCAATGCTAGCGTAAAAGATGAATTCCTTTTTGGATACATTGAGTTTGACAAGCCTGCAGGATTTCCAGGGAGCTAAGAGGAAGTTGATAATGTCCGACTAGAGTTTAGGAAAGAATGTGTATGTGTATGTGTGTGTGCATGTGTGCGTGTGTGCGTGTGTGTGTGAGAGAGAGGGGGGGGGAAATATTTGTGAAGATTGTGAAGAGATGATCATTGAATGCATGGTTGCTAATGAGTATACCAAGAAAGAAATTTAAAGAGAGAAGAAGGTATAGAACAGAGTATTGTGTGTATATATATATATATATATATATATGTATGTATATATATATATGGGGCATATATATGTTATATGATAATTCAATCCAATCCCACAGTTAGTATACACCTAATATATGTGCAAATCACTGTGTGTTAATAAACATTAGAAGCTGACCTCAAGGATTAAAAAAAAAGGCAAAGGAGACTGAGGAGCATTCAAGTTGGTAGGAAAAACCAGAAAACAGTTTCATAGTTGGTGGCAGTGATATTTTCCAGTATCAAAAGCTGCAAAGAGATCAATAAAGGTTATACCAAAGGATGATCAAATTTAATAGCTAAGAGATCATTACCAACTTTAGAGAGAACAGTTGTTGTCAAATGTTGAGGTTAGAAGCCAAATGGCCTGGGATTGAAAAGTAAGTGGGAGGTGAAGAAGTGAAAAGTGAAGGCAAGAAAATGAATTACTTTTTCTAAGAATTTGTCTGTGACAGGGATTCAGGACCAAGATTTGTAACAGAACTTCCAAATTTTTTGAAATAAAAGTAGACCTGGACTTATTTGTAAGCAGCAGGGAAGGAGCCACTAGATAAGGGAGTGAGAAGGATTGATTGGGAGGGCAAGCCCTTGGAAGAACTTGTCAAGGCACAGATGGGAATAAAACCATATCTACGAGAGACTAAAGCAAAGGAAGATGGGAAGAGATAAAGAAGAAGGATTTGGGGAAACTAATCACAAATCCTTCTTCTGTATCTCTTCCCATTATATACAAGTATAATAAATACCCTTTAGGACGCTTTTCCTGATCAAGCTTTTTACTCTCAAACAGTAATAAACTTTGGCCTACCCCATCAGGACTTCACATAGTACATTTTGTTTCTTCTATGCACTTATCATGTATTTTATTAATCTCTGTATATGGCTATGTATATATGTTTCTCTCTCCTCTTTCTCTCTTCTCTCTCTCTCTCCCTCCTTTTCTCTCTCTCTCTCTCTCCCTCCTTTTTTTTCTCTCTCTCTCTCTCCTCTCTCTCTTTCTCTCTCCTCTCTCTCTCTTTTTCTCTTTCCCCCATCCCCTACCTCCCACAAAATGTCTCCTTTACCAGACTATTAGCTTTTGGGAGGGAAGAGACGCTACCCAATTTAAGCTTGCCATTTTATCTTGCCTATCGTAGGAGCCTGAACACAGTAGGAATTTAATAACATTCATTAAATTGAGGTTATATAAAGGTTTGTATAGTTGATAAAAACAAGATCTGGGTCTGGAATTTAAGGCTAAAATTTAAAATCTAATTAATATATGCAATTTAACTACAAGTTCTAGCACCAGTTCATTCTGTGCCATGGGTTAATGTAGTATGGTATGGTAGGAGGCACCCTGAGTCTGGAATCAAAGGAGCTGAGTTCAAGTTCTGACTCAGATTACTGGAAGACCTTCAACAAGATGTTTCACCTTTCTGGGCTTCTGCTTCCTCATATGTAAGGTGAGAGTGGAAGGGATTGGACTAACTGAACTCTTATGAAGTTTTAGAATCTTTGTAGAAATATGTAGAGTCTACCTAGAATCTGAATCAGTTTTCTCAATGCTAATTGCAAAAAGAGTTGTTAGCTTCAATTTGCACCTGGCTTCTTTTGAAACCTACCAGAGCAATGAATTAACAGGCAAGTTGGATAACTGTATTTTCACCTGCATGTGTTTATTCTCTGCATTAGAATACACAAACACACATCACCAGATTGCCTAGTTCAGCTAAAAATTGAGTTTATTTAAACAGCAGCTGATGAAAGAACCCTTATTCTCCCTTAGGAAGATTATAGACAGGAACCAGGTGTGTTACACAGCTTACAAATGCATGTAATATTATTGGTGGGGAAAACATGTTTTCAGCGAAATATATACATTTCTCCATCATTTTATAGGACTGCTAGAAAATAGTTGTCTACCAAAAGTTTATTTATTCAACTGTATAAACTTTCTAAGAAGAGTAAATGTACATTATTCTAATGGTTTCTTAACATGATGACTTCCCAGGTCCCAAGATGACATAATCTCTGGGATCTGCTTTAGGTTATTTACCTAGAAGGTAGCACAAAGGGAAAATCAGCTTGTGCCACTGCAATGTTCCTTGGTTTCTTAATTCATATGAATGATAAATAGCTTTTGATTAGTCATTTTTAGTGATGTCATACAACTCTCCTGAGAACCCTTGTTCTCAGGAGACAGATTGCTAGATGTAGAGAGTTAGGGAATCCAGATTCAAATCCAAGCCCTCTGCCTCTTAACTTGTGTGAATATGAGCAAGTTACTCATATCTCTGGGCTTCTGTTTCTTTCCCTATAAAGTAAGTAGGTTGGATGTGATTGACTAATAAGATCTTTTTCCAATTCTAGATGACATGTAAATAGATTTAGAGCTAGAAGGGACCATATATGCCATTTTGTCCAACTTCCTCATTTATAGATGAGGCTGAGAGAAATGACTTGGCTATAGTCACATAGGTAAGACATGCCATAGAGGTGGAATTTGAAGCAGATCCTTTGACTCCAAGCCCAATGTTCTTTCCACTTTTCTAATCCTATGGAAGAATACAAATTTCCTGAACAGGAAAAATGAATTCTGTTTTTCCAAGTGATCCAAAACAGCTCTCCAGATTGGCTAAGTGGGCCCCACACTCTGCAATTACTCTTTGGAACTGACATAGCCCCATTATAACACTGGGATGAATTTGAATCTTTACTCTCATGCTGAAATAAAAACAAAATTGATGGTTTTCTATTTCTTGTCATCTTTCTTTGGGGAGTTGGAGGCAAGCCAGTTTTGAAGCCAACTGAAATGCTAAAAGTTTTGGGACACAGGTATAAAAATACCACTGATGTGATGACCCAGAAATATTCAGTGGCTGCTCTTGGGTCAAAACTTTCCCCCACTGTTACCCCCTTCCCTTGCCAATTTGCTTTTCAAAAAAGTGACCATGACTTCAGTAGACCACTGCAATTCCAGGATGTCAGACCTGGGGAAGAACATGTGATAGAACCTAGAGAAAGAGGGGAAAATCAATTGGCCTTTTAGCAGTTTATTATCATGTGGGAGTACTGTGCCAACACATTAGATAAATACAGATCAGTAAATGTCCAAACACTGATGGCAACTGTTTGCTGACAAGTAAGAGATGCAAACTAACCCAAGGCACTCAGCAATTTAGCCTATTCAATTGGGAGTATCCATATTTCTTTATATTCCATTGAGACATCAGCAAAGCTCTGCCAAATGATGTTAGTGTCCTTCCTCTTTGATTTGTAAACACAACTAATTCACTCAGTTCTTCGTAATTCTTCTATATCTGTCCATTTGTTGGATGCTTTTGGTAACACTGATGGTGACTTCTCTTGCTGGCATCTGTTTGCACTCTTTTTTCACCTGTTAAAAAAAGATTTACAACATTAAGTTATACCTCCACTTGACAATAGCCAAAGACCCCTCTTTCTTTAACATTTTGAAGGGTATTTGGGTAGGGGATGGGGTTGGGAAGCAGTAGATTAAACCATGAACAGCAAGAAATATTCTCCACCTAGAATCTGATCTCTGGAAGTAACTTAAACTCATGCACTTTTCAGAAAAAAAAAATTCATTGACTCAACCTAGAGTCAGTCAGTTAACATGTAGGAGAAAACAGCACTAGCTACTTAGTTTTCCTAAATAGCATTTCTTTCCCATTGGAAGACAGACCTTCTCCTCACATAGTTACTAAGTCTCACTGGGCCAGAATAGATATTAATGGGGGGGAGCAACAAACAATACTCAATGGTGCATGGAAGAGACAAATCAACTTCTTTAAAATAAGATTGGTTGATGACAACATTCATGCAAAACTGCTTAGGCTGGATTGCTTGACTGGTTTTCAGCTGTTAAATTTTAAAAGCTCAGAACCAGCTAATTGCTATTCTTGAGAACACCTGGGTAAATTCCCTAGGAGAGAAAAGATTATACTAACTAAAAACTGGCTCCAGTTTTTGGTAGTCTGTGTCTTCTAAAGCAAAACTCACTTACTTGACTATCACTGAAATGCTACTTCCTAATCTCCAAGCTTGCTTAAAGGTTGTAATATTGTTTTTTTTTTTTCCTTCATTCACTCAAATTGCCATTTCAGAGTAAATAAGGAACTAAGAAAAAACTTCAGTCTTGAAGTATCGACAGGCAAAAGATGAAATATATATTCTTGATGGAACTTTTTTAAAAATGCAGTATTTATCAAAACTACAGTGTTCTTTCTTACTCTATGACTTACCAAGAGGTTGTTTCCAGATTTGTAAACCAATGTCTCTTGGTTAAACAAAGAACCTGCTTAAAACCAGAGTTTCCCAGGTAAGAGGGGGATCAGAATCCATTAAGTAAAATTCATGTCTAAAAATTTGTCCCTCGCCAACATCTAACACTCTCTACCAAGATGAAGTCAAAAAAGGTGATACTATAAGCAAATTAGTCGAGCAAAGGATAGTCTGCCTATCAGATCTTTGGAGAAGGGAGGAATTTATGATCAAAGAAGAACTAGAGAATATTATTAATTGCAAAATGGATAATTTTGGTTACATTAAATTAAAAAGATTTTGCACAAACAACCCCAATGCAGCCAAGAGTTAAAACGAAGTAGCACCCCGGGGGGGGCGATTTTTACAGCCAGTGTTTTTTATAAAGGCCTCATTTCTATAATATATAAGGAGAACTGACTCAAAATTATAAGAATACAAGTAATTCCTCGATTGATAAATGCTCAGAGGATGAAAACAGACAATTTTCAGATGAAGAAATTAAAGCCATTTCTAGTTATAAGCAAAAAAAGCTCTAAATCACTATTGATTAGAGAAATGCAAATTAAGACAACTCTGAAGAACTACTTTATATCTCTCTGGTCAAGATGACAGGAAAAGAAAATGATAAATGTTGGAGGGGATGTGGGAATACTGGGACACTGATGCATTGTTGGTGGCATTGTAAACTGATCCAACTATTCTGGAGAGCAATTTGGAACTCTGCCCAAAGCGCTATACAACTTCTTTGATCCAGCAGTCTCACTACTAGGTCTATATTCCAAAGAGATACTTTTTAAAAGGGGGGGAGAAGAATCCACATGTGAAAAAATGTTTGTAGCAGCTCTTTTGTAGTGCAAGGAACTGGATATTGAGTGGGTGCCCATCGGTTGGCGAATGGCTGAATAAGTTATGATATGTGAAGGTAATAGAATATAATTGTTGTATAAGAAATGATGAGCAAGCTGATTTCAGAAAAGCCTGGAAAGACCTATATGAACTGATGTTAAGTGAAGTGAGTAAAACCAAGAGAACATTATAGACAGGAACCAGAAGGTTATGTGATGATCAATTGTGATGGACTTAGCTCTTCTTAACAATGAAGTGATTCAAGGCAATTCCAAGAGACTTGTGATAGAAATGCCAATCATATCCAGAGGTTGAAGCATAATATTTTCACCTTTTTGTTTGCTTGTTTCTTTGTTTCTTTCTTGTGTTTTTTTTTTCTTTTGGGCTGATTTTTCTTATACCACATGACAAATTTGGGAATATGTTTAAAAGGAATGCACATATTTAAACTATATCAGATTGCTTGCTGTCTTGGGGAGAGGGGAGGTAATGAAGGGAGAGAGAAGATTTGAATCACAAAATTTTACAAAAATGGATGTTAAGAATTCTTTTTACAGGTATTTGGAAAAAATAAAATACTATTAAAAAATAAAAATAAATTTGTCCGTCCACACACCCACCCAATACAGTATCTCTGAAAAACAATCTCCCAAGTTTTTCTTATTTTCATGGTGTTTCATGAAACATTACTACATAGCAAAGCAATTCATTCCACTTTAATTATAATTAATGGGTAATTTGGCTTTACATTTAAACCAAATTTATCTCATAATTTGTACCAACTCTAAATCTTAAGAATTTAAATTTTCCATCAGTTCATAATACAATGACAATGAAACCTGCCAAGGAATGTTTGAAATACACTCTGCAAATAGCAAAACTGCTTTGGAACTGTCCCAACTACTACATCTCTCATCTACTTGGATTGGGATGAGAGCAGTACCCAAACATTTTTCTGAGACTGGTCCTGAAATTCTAGTATTTAATTCATTTCATCAGATTCTGAAAATGCAAAGAAAAAAAAAATTTTCCCTGCCCTCAAAGAATTTATTGAAGAGTGGGTGGTAGTGAGGGAGAGATGCATAGATAAACATCAGATTATAGCTCACAACTAAGCATTCAGGGTAACAGTGCTACATTGAATACATAAGCAGGGTTTATTTCACTAGTCAGAAACTAGAAAGGACTCATAACTAGGCTTACAATCAGCACAACTCTCCTTTCTCTGGTGAACCCTATCTCCCCCAGGCAATGTTCCAGACAAATAGCCCATGGTCGAGACCCTCCAAAAGATTAGGAGTAATAAAGAATTGACCTCTTTCTTTCAGTACTGACACAGTACACATAATTCACAGTAGTATGGGAGGGCAAAGACTGGTTTTTCTTCTTTACATCATGGCCTTGTCCCTTGCTTCCTTTTGGCTCTGGTCACAGAGCTCCTCTGTTTGGTCAGAAACTAAACATTGCTCTTTGCCTCCAGCCACTGTCAGTTCTGTGGTCATGTGGTTTTTTTTTTCTCCTAAAAATAAGTATTAATGCTTCTCTCCTGAGATCATTTGCATTCCCTAAGTAAATGTGAAATCAGTACTTTTTCTGTTATCTGTTTATCTACTCTATATTCTCTCTCTATATGTATTCTCTCTCTCTCTCTTTCTCTCTCTCTCCTCTCTCTCTCTTTCTCTTATTCTCTCCCCTCTCTTTTCTCCCTCTCCCTATCTCTCCCTCCTTTCTTCCTCCTTTGTCTCCCTTCCCTTCCCATCCTGGGTATCGTTCTCTCTCTTCTGTCTTTCTGTCCCTCTCTGTGTTTCTCTGTCTCACTGTGTCCCTCTTTGTCTCTGTCTCTGTCTCCCTTTGTGTGTCTCTGTCAGTGCCTCTCTCTGATTCTGTCTCTCTTCTTCCCTTCTTATCTCCCTTCTTTTCTCTCCTTTCCCCTACCTCTCACCCCCTCTCTCTCTCCCTCCTCTATTTTCTCTCTTTTAGTAGTGTACCTGTTATCCCTTTTATAAGATAAGATTAAAAGTATAACTCTAATGTATGACTAAATATCCTTTGTGAGTTGTCAAAGGGCCAATTAATTGTATACAAAGCAGTTACTTGTTCACACTTGATTAAGGAATATAATCAATATTAGATCAAAATCACAAATGTGCTATCAATTGGATTGCTTGTGTCTTTCATAGAGAGACATATTAAATGCCAGAAATGTTTTATCATTATATATACATGTGAACATGCACTCAAACACACTTATTTATCAAATATGCTCATGTTCTGAGCCAAAGACCATGGGTGCAGAGACTGTGGTGATATTCCATGTTGTATCTCTTTCCCTCCTCTCCCCTCCTGTATTGCTTTCCAGAAATTTACCTACAGGAGTAGAATAGATATAGAATGAAAGAGCATAGGCAGATCAAGTAAAAGTTTTTTCAGGATAAGGGATTCATGAGCATGTTTATAGACAGGAGAAAATAAGCCAGTACACAGGGAAAGATTAAAAACAAGTGATTGAAAAGGAGGAGAGATGGTAAAATTCTATTGCGTGAACAGAGAGAGGAGATGACTTTGGTAAAGAGGAAGGTCACTTCATCATGTGAGATAGGGGTGACTGTCTTAGTCTACTTCTGGAAAGTTCCTTTGGTTCCTAGAACCTAATCCAATACAAGTGACTTTATGTTATTAGAATCAAAGATTTAATACTGGAAGGTAACTTTAAGATTTATTTAACTCAAGTCTTAGTAGTTTATAGATGGGAAACTGAAAGGTTAAGGGACTTGTCCAGTGCTGTGGAAATAAGCAAGTGGCAGACTCAGGCTGGTAGAGACCAAAGAGGGAGTTGGGAGAGAGATTTTGGTTAGATAAATAGATTTGGGAGTCATCTGCAGCCATGTGCTCATTGAATGATGAAGATGAGGACAAGATTATCAAGGGAGACACTGTAGGGAGAAAAATGAAAAGAGAGTCTAGGATAGAACCTTAGGCTTAGAGAACATGCATGAACAGGAAAGGAGATTTAGAGAAAGTCTCAGGCAGGAGTACTGGGAGATAGCAATTTTATTTTTGCTTTTTTATCTTCAATGCCTGGCACAGTGTAAATGCTTAATAGATATTTATTGAATTGAATTAAGCAATGTCACAGAATTGTTATAGGGATTGGAAAAGAATTTGTTAAGAGCTTACTGTGTGCCAATATCTGGGCTAAACATTGAGGGCATAAGGAAAAGAGACAGACTATTCCTGGTATCAAGAAGTTCACATTCTAAATAATGGGAACAACACATACAGGAGGATGCACCTGCAGGACTAGATGTCTTGGCAGTGATTCTTAGAATGCAGCTTCATAGTATATGCCAAAGTCCTTATGGGCCTGGAGGGCAAAGCAGCAGGACACCGATGATAGAACACCATATAGCATTTCCCTGGTATTTCTATCCTTACTCTCAAGCATGGCTTGAGTGCTACCACAATTCTATTGTCATTTCAGCCATGACTATCCAGGAACCCATTTGGGGTTTTCTTGGTAAAGATACTGGAATCGTTTGCCATTTTCTTCTCCAGCTCATTTTACAGATGAAGAAACTACAAACAGAATCAAGAGAGTTGCTAATGATCACACAGCTAGTAAGTGTCTGAGGCCAAGTTTGAGCTCAGGAATATGTGACTCCAATCCCAGCACTCTATCTACTGTACTATCAACATTTATATTATGCCAACAATTATATCATGCCCTATTTAATGTTGGGGAGCAGACCCTGTAATTTCATTAATACAGGGAACTCTTGAGAACACTGCAGATGATTCATTTCAGAGCTTTGTCCAGGCCCACAAGCCATTTACATATAGAGTAAAAGGCAAAATCTGAATGCTACCCTTTTCTCCCTACTTCTAGGCCAGTTCTCTGGGTACTACTCCAAAGTCTCTCCCTTCCAGGGTTCTTTTGAAGCATGGAAAACTTTTAAGGTATTTATAAAATATTCTTTCCCTATATTAGCAGTCTA